>OZ024906.1:77181955-77226955 GCA_964017125.1 Flabesymbios commensalis | reverse complement strand
ATATAGCTATGTGAATACATGAAATTACACTCGAAAATGATTAATGAATCCTTTGTCAAGTCAATTAGCTAGAAAAATCGTCATGATATTTTTTGAGAGCTCACATGCCTAAAAAGGAATTTATTCATGTTAGTATTTCTGAACTAGTCTATACATTATTTTTTTATTGAAAAAACATACCGGTATTACTCAACATTATGATCTATTCAGTCACTGTGGTCTCGGTCACATAAATACAAAGTGACACGTGATCGTAATAATATTCGTGGATTTGGCACTTTAAGGATTAAAACTCCACAATAATAAAAAACACAATTTGTGTTTTAGGCAGGAAATGCGCAATATTGGAATATATATTAAAATAGAAATCCAGGGGAGCATGCCCATGGACCTCCCCCCCCCCCCCCTTACTGGCAGCAAGAAAAGTAGAAAAAGGTCCACTTTTTGCTCAAAACAACCCCCCCCCCCCCACACACACACACACACACACACACACACAAAAAAAAGAAATCCTGGCTACCGGCCTGGTCTCCCATTTGTCAATTTTTTGTTCAGTCTTCTTATGATAACGTTAGCTACAACTCCCTCAAGCAAGTAGATTTAGCCAAACAAAGGGCGCTATCTGAAATTCCATAATTATGCAAACGCGGCACATTTCTATGCAGGCTTCATGGTATATGGCTAATTGAAAGGGTAAATAAATATTGATGATTGACCTGGAACAAAATGGCAGAAGGCCGACTTTGGAATATAAAACTCCTATACTAACCTGTTATCTCAACCTTTATCCTGTTGATCACGACTATTCGTCCCCTTGGTTATGAAAGGGTGTATCTGGCAGATACACCTTTTCATATCCAAGTTGTTGTTTTTAATCTGTTTTATTAGTCGACCAAATCACTGTGAGTGAAATGTGTGTCTAAACATCGAGATTTGCAAATAGTTGTGCTCAAATTAAACGAAATATGAGTAGCTTTCAGCCACTTGAAGTTATGGGTCGCGATAGCCAGACACAACTTCAAGTGGGTGAAAATTTAAGAAGATTAACTTAATAAAATAAAGGCCCCTATTCATGTTATCATATTCTTGGCTTAATTCAAAATGTTTCATGCTAGTATCAGTTCAGAATCACACCTTTAAAATGAGTCTACATCGTACTTGGACACCATAAAACACTCTGATCAGGAGAGTGTGTTTACACGACTACCTCTAAGCAGTAACTGTTATCTATCAACACAAAACATTGACCCAGTGTCTGTTTCATGTTGTTCCACCGTCTTCGACGCTGGTCCAACATTTAACAACCATTGGTCTCGTTTTCGCTGGGTATGTTAATACATTATTGTGTCTGCTTCGCTTAGGCCGCCATGTTTTTGTCTGTTTTCAACGAGAAAATATTCAAAATATAATAAAGCATGGCAAAAAAAAAGTTTTTTCTGGAAAAGTTAATGAGGGCAAAAACATAGTTGGATCAATGTTTTTTTTTATGTCCTGAAAATAACTGTTTTTGGAAATTGGCAACCATCCAATGAGCTCGCTGGGCAGAAAAAAACACATGTTTTTTCGGTAATGCCCAGCCTCAATCGAATGAGGGAAAAAACCTAATGAACTCAACCCTTTAACCGCCACATTTTTCAATTTGAATTTTCACCCACTTGAAGTTGTGTCTCGCTGACGCGATCCACAACTTCAAGTGAGTGAAAATTATTCAAATTTGACAAAATGGAGGTCAACTCTTTTCAAATATTGCTGGTTGATGTCACATTTTATTTCTAACATATTTAAAATGTGGTACTTGATGTGCTAATAAAAAATGAAACCCGAATATATGCGGCACCGGCGGTTAATGGGTTTATCATATGTAGATCAACGGAATATGGACCACAGGCAGAGAGCCGTATTTACCAGTCAAATGAGTGAGACATACCACTGTCAGGAGTAGACAAAGAGAAACATGTGTAGGTAATTTCAAGTAGGAGCCCGACCCTTTCACCTCCAAGCGCGACTATAGTCGTTTTTAATTTGTTTTATTAGCCGATCAAATCACTGTTATTTACGAATGAAATGTGTGTTGGTACATCAATACTTGGTCTCAAATTGAAGTTATTTTCACCCACTTGAAGTTGTGGGTCGCGATAGCGACACACAACTTCAAGTGGGTGAAAATTTATCTAACATAATTTGGCGGGGGAAAGTCTAATATACTTTTCTGGGAAATCGATATCGATTTTACAAAGGCAGCACTTGACAAATAGACTCGACACAGCAAGTTATTGTTGGAGACGAACGCGAGTCGGTAACTGTCACAACTAAGCTATACGTAATAGGGATAATCTTGGATCATAATTCTGATAAAATGGTGTTTGGGGCATGAAATGACCCACATAGCCACGTAGATGTCACCTCATTGTATTTGGAATGTAAGTAACGTTATTGCACATTTATATTATTTTGCTATTTATAATTTCCCAGATTGATTACACTGACAGGCCTTCTTAGTGTATCCGCTGACCACTGGCCCCACGCAAAATCAATCAATCAATCAATCAATCAATCAATCAATCAATCAATCAATCAATCAATCAATCAATCAATCAATCAATCAATCAATCAATCAATCAATCAATCAATCAATCAATCAATCAATCAATCAATCAATCAATCAATCAATCAATCAATCAATCAATCAATCAATCAATCAATCAATCAATCAATCAATCGATCGATCGATCGATCGATCGATCGATCGATCAATCAATCAATCAATCAATCAATCAATCAATCAATCAATCGATCGATTGATCGATCGATCGATCGATCGATTAATCAATCAATCAATCAATCAATCAATCAATCAATCAATCAATCAATCAATCAATCAATCAATCAATCAATCAATCACTAAAATTCCTAAAGCGCCTATATCCTCAGCGGACCGAGGTCAGAGGCGCACAAATCCTTAGCGTGATCATATGTCATAATCGGGGCCAAAGCAGGTTCTTTATGTGAAAAAGAGCTCGATTATATCTTTGACACATTTTAGCAAAATCGTGGTAGCCGTGGGTATGGTAGGTATGTAAATACTTGACATACTACATCTGAACTGACACGTGTTTGTACCATTGTTTATTGACATGGTGCGCTGTTCAAATATATATTATACCACAGTGATGTCCTCCCTATCGACCGACGCAATGCTATGCTATTATTACGAATGTATCTAGGTACGTCGACATATAAATAATAATTGTGAATGTACTACTATATAATATGGCACTATTAATAATTACTAATTAGGAAATAATTCATTTGCGGCACCTGAAATACCGATATTCAAACGATACTTAAATAAAGGTTTAATTTGGGTAGCGATAGGTACGCATTCCCATCCACAATCCGCAGATGTCGATCTATCGGCGGAAAAAAGTATTAGACCTATAATTTATGTCTATAAAATAATAACAAATAATTGTCATAAAACCAATAATAAATACATAGTTTATTTTTCTATTCCAAATAACAGGCAGTTTCGATATTTAGATCATTGTCAGTATCTTAGAATTCCTCTTTTTTGTGAACGCATGTTTAACAAACAAAATAGGCCTATATCCATGACATAATTTGATTTCGTATTTGACCATACTTATGTATACAATCATGTATACATACACTTAACCTCCAAGAGTACTGATGTCTACTATATAGAGAGTTATATTTTATTAACACTTGTGTAGACAGATTTCCCTAACTTCTGACAGCGATACTCACAAATCCAAGTAATTTTCGGTTACTTGAAATTGTGGATCCCTATAGCGATACGCAGTTTCAAGCGATCGAAAATTCGAAAATTCTAATTGAACAGCCCAGTGCTCTGAGGGTTTGCGAAAAATAGCACATACTGAACTGCACTAATATGTCCCAAACTAATGTACATATATATTTTTTTAAATTATAATATCGACCCCTTATGGCCGTCTGTACTAATGTGATAAGACACTTTACAAATAGCCTATATCCAGATATAAACCTACTAGCTTGACATTACTAGTTTGATATTACTACTTTGACATTACTAGACTTCCATTACTAGTTTGACATAACTAGTTTGCATTAATAGTATGCCATTACTAGTTTGATATTACTAGTTTGACATTCCTAGTTTGAAACTACTAGTTTAACCTTACTACATTAATACTAGTAGTGTGACATTACTAGTTTGACATTACTAGTTTGGTATTACTAGTTTGCACTACTAGTTTGACATTCCTAGTTGGACATTCCTAGTTTGATATTACTAGTTTACCATTACTAGTTTGACATAGTCAGTGTGACATTACTAGTTCGACATTACCAGTTTGTCATAACTAGTTTGACATTACTAGCTTGACATTACTAGTTTGACATTGCTACTTTGACATTACTAGTTTGAAATACCGAGTCTGTTATTACTAGTTTGACAAATTACTAGTTTGGTATTAGTAGTTTGCCATTACTAGTTTGACATTGTTACTTTGACATTAGTAGCTTGACAATACTAGTTTGACATTACTAGTTTCACATTTTTTGTTTCACAATTCTAGTATGACATTACTAGTCTGACATTACTAGTTTGACATTAATAGTTTGACATTAATAGTTTGACAAATGCTACTAGTTTGACATTTCTAGTTTGACATTACTAGTTTGACATTACTAGTTTAACATTTCTAGTTTGACTTTACTAGTCTGACTTTACTAGTCTGACATTTCTTGTTTCACAATACTAGTCTGACATTACTAGTTTGACATTCCTAGTTTTACAATACTACTTTCATATTACAAGTTTAACATTACTAGCTTAACATTACTAGCTCGACATTACTAGTTTGAGAATACCAGTTTTACATTTCTAGTTTGACATTACTAGTTCGACATTACTGGTTTGAAAATACCAGTTTCCCATTTCTAGTTTGACATTACCGGTTTGACATTAATACTTTCACATTACTAGTTTTACATTACTAGTTTTGACATTACTAATTTTCATTACTAGTTAGTAATTACTAGTTTGACAATACTAGTTTGACATTACTAGTCTGACATTACTAGTTTGTCATTACAAGTTTGAAATTACTAGTTTAGCATTACTAGTCTGACACTACTAGTTTGACATTACAAGTATGACATTTCTAGTTTGACATTACAAGTATGACATTTCTAGTTTGACATTACTAGTTTTCATTACTAGTTTTACATTATTAGTTTGAAATTACTAGTTCGACATTACCAGTTTAATATTACTAGTTTGACATTTCTAGTTTGACATTATCGGTTTGACATTACTACTTTCACATTACTAGTTTGACATTTCCAGTTTGACATTACTACTTTCACATTACTAGTTTTACATCACTAGTTTGACATTACGAGTCTGTCATTACTAGCTTGTAATTATTAATTTGACACTACTGGTTTGACACATTATTCGACTGACATTACTAGCTTGCCTTTATTAGTTTGACATAACTAGTTTTACGTTACTAGTCTGATATTACTAGTTTGACATTACTAGTTTGACATTACTAGTTTTACAATACTAGTTTGACTTTACTAGTCTGACATTACTAGTTTGACATTACTAGTTTTACAATACTAGTTTGCCGTTACTAGTCTGACATTACTAGTTTGACATTACTTGTCATACACTACTAGTTTGACTTTACCGGTTTGACATTACTAGTCTGACATTTCTTGTTTCAAAATACTAGTTTGACATACTAGTTTGACATTACTAGTCTGACATTACTACTCTGACATTACTAGTCTGACATTACTAGTCTGACATTACTAGTCTGACATTACTAGTCTGATATTTCTTGTTTCACTTTACTAATTTGACATCACCAGTTTAACATTACTAGTTTGACATTTCTAGCTTGACATTACCGGTTTGACATTACTACATTCACATTACTAGTTTGACATTACCAGTTTGACATTACTGGATTGACATTACTAGTCTGACATTACTAATCTGGCACACCTTCTATCTTATTGATAAATACACACCTTCCGCGCTCCACGCGGCATTGTACCAATCACCTTGATGTCTGCCGCATAATAACCCTTTAAAACCTATATGAACACGAGACGTTGACCCACTTTTGGTTTAATGCTGGGCCAACGACTGTCATTAAAACAACATTGGGCGAACGTCTTGTGAATGCTGCACACGTATCAACGCTTGTCCTCAAACACTTGAACTTGAACTTGCTAGTACTCAATGTTCAACCAGTTTAAAATTATAACAAATTATAAGGAAGGCCAAATTATAAAGTACATAATACATTATTTGTGTTACCAATGTAGATCAAGTAGCTACATCTGGACAAACAGAACGCTAGACGTTGACCCATTGTCGGGTCAATGATTGTAAAAGGGTTATTATGGCACAAAAAGAATCAAATATTGACCATAGATCTATAAAATACTAGATATTCAAATAAAGACAAAAGAGCCAACTTCTATGTCATTCATGGCGTTTGTCATTCATGGCGTTTGTCATTCATGGCGTACGTTGACATTCGTGACGTTTGTCATTCGTGACGTTTGTCATTCATGGCGTTTGATATTCATGGTGTTTGTCATTCATAGCGTTTGTCATTCATGACGTTTGTCATTCATAACGTTGGTCATTCATGGCGCTTGTCATTCATGGCGTTTGTCATTTGTGACGTTTTAAAAGTGAATAACCAGTTGGTCTCTGTAGCAAATTAATACTTCAGCACCGTAAGGGTTAACATGGTTAAGTTCTTGGAAAGGCAAGCCTTGCACATGTGGCCTTATTAAAACAAGAGTACAAGCCGACAAGCATCACAAAATAAAGCACATGTGGCCTTATTAAAACAAGAGTACAAGCCGACAAGCATCACAAATAAAGCACATGTGGCCTTATCAAAACAAGAGTACAAGCCGACAAGCATCACAAAATAAAGCACATGTGGCCTTATTAAAACAAGAGTACAAGCCGACAAGCATCACAAATAAAGCACATGTGGCCTTATTAAAACAAGAGTACAAGCCGACAAGCATCACAAAATGAAACACATGTGGCCTTAGACACGAGTACAAGCATTCTACATTGATAAACATCACATAATAAGCGCTGAATTATTTTTATATAAAACATGAAGACCAAATGGTTTTTTTTCAATTTAAAATCATCATAGATGTCTCAGTTACCTTTACCAATGCATTTGAATACCTATGTTATGGGTCTACGGCCATTATAAATATTTTTATTCTTCCAGTGCGGGGACCGTCGTTATACAGATCTGACGTCTGCAATGACGTATAAAGACGATCCCCGCGCTGAAAGGGTTAAACACGAGTAGGCTACACACATTGTACATTGATAAACATCACACAATGATGTACCAGTGACCTTAACCCTTGTCCTGCTGAATTGCTTCAATCGTATTTTTCGTCATTTGAAGCTGGAATTGCTAACGCAATTTCCAGCTTCAAATGACGAAAAATATCACTATTTATGAAAAATAGACATGTCTAAAATTAAATTATTGGATCAGCTAAGCATCTACTAAAAACTATTTTATCAAAATTAAGTGATATATTTATTGATCTAAAACTTCCTTAGCCTCGTATATATCCGGGCATAGCAGGACAAGGGTTAAACTTTACAGTACGGGGACCGACTTTAGTCGTCAGAATCTGACGTATACAGACGTCAGATTCTGTTGTCTAAAGTCGATCCCCGCACTGTAAGAGCAAATGAAGCGGAAAGAGCTAAGTAAGACATTAAATGATGATTTCAAATTTCACTGAAAGATATTGCAGTCTATCACTAAAAAATGTAGGTCTAGACTACACTTACGACGGATTAAATATTGTGAAAAATCTCCGTAACCGATAGGTTAATGTCAATGGCAGTGCTGTGCCGCAGAGCATAAGCTCGAATCCAGTATCTGGATCATTATTTCTCCGTCGTCAGGATGTTCCAGGTCCAGTTTGGCATCCAGCTTGATGTAGACATTGATTGTAGTCCCGACTTGAGGCTTCTTTCTCGGTTTCTGTCGCATTATATTGCCATGCCCATGTCCATGATTGTGCAGAAAGCGATATAAAGCAATATTCACTAAATCTAAGGCTCCGTCAGTCCGCGGTAGGCTAATGAACATTGGGACCAAGGCCGAGGGTGGCAAGGCTAAGGCTCCGTGAATGGTGTAAGATGGCGACCAAAGCTAACCGCTGAGTCCCACGAATAAGACTGGGTTCAAATGCCAAGGTCGGATGTTTGTCATTGATGATTGAGGCTGTGGCCTGTGCATAGGCAGGCTATAGGCCTACAGTGCTCCAAACTGTTCAAATACCTTGAGTGTGAATTTTTGTCTATGGTAGGCCCCTACTGTGCACCCTTGAGATACTTTAAATAAAGTAGGGCATAGACATACCCCCTACCTCGGGCTTCTTTCACTCGAGATATTGCCAGGAAAGTTTGTGCAGAAAGCGACGTAGAACAATATTCACCAATTCTGTATGCCAGTATGGTCTAATGCTGAAGGTATCACCCAAGTCTAACTTAGTTAATGTAATTTCAAGCGACATCAAATGATAAATACAGCAGTTTGGCCTCCATCGCTCTGCGATTTAAAACAATATTATTATAAAAATTTAATAGACCTAATATTATTGCTTTATACCCGCTTGAGCTTGTGCCCTCGCTAAGTCCACCCGGAAATAATGTGCCTTTTCTAGTGCACTGCTGATATAATCGCCACAGCCGGCAGAGGCAGCGCTGCTCATCTTTTGAGCTTTTTTCAAGTCTTGTTGAAACATCTGAGCCGCTAACAGCGCGCTGCTGATAACGAGAGACTGGCTCATCTTCTGTGCTTGCTTCAAATCCGCCTGAAACATCTCAGCCGCTACCAGTGCACTGCTGATAATGGGAGAGTCTCCGCCTCCGGAGCTTGCAGAAGTGTCGTCACTTGGTCTCGGTTTCGCCATCTTTGGTGTTACTGGAGCCTGCGGGGCAGGTTTAGCCTTAGCCTTGGTCTCTTCATCTAGCGGTCTCACATCGAGGGATGAGCCTTGGAGGATGTCTTCATCTACTAGATCTAGGTCTAGCTTCATCTCTTCACCACTTTGCTGGCCTTGCCACCATCCGGACCAGGGGGTAAAGGCCCGGCGGGCAGATCTCCCCACACTGGCCACAGAAGGCCAAACTGCTGGTAGGCCTACAACAGTTAGGACCAGCAGTTCCACTACTAAACTGTCTAGGATAGACATGATTATTCTCTGTATCTCCGGTTATTATAGTTCTCGCAAAGAAAGAACGACTTCTCGAACTGAGTGAATCAGTCCAACTGAATCATGTGAGAGTAACCTTGGTGTTGCTAACAGCTATAATATAACTATGACGTCATAGTTACATAATAAAGATGTCTCAGGTGAAAATCTTTTTTCCACCTGTTTTTAGTAGTTAGGTGAGATAGGATCTAATAATTGTTATTTAAGCCTAGGCCATGAGGAACGTCATTTCTACAAGAAGCCTCAGGGCATAGGCCTACTGGAAGAGTCCCCCTCCCCGGTACTTCTGATTCTCCAGAGCGAAAAACACTATACCTTATAATGTCAGGGGGTAGCACGAAATGCACCAATCACGGCATAATGCAGTCTTTGAATTTCTATTATCTCTAAAACATTTCGACATATTATTTAGGTGACATTCATGTGATATCACATAGTTTTAAGCATTCACTGCACGATAAGTAATGTTTGAAGATTACCTGAGGTCAAGGTCAACCGACGCCACAAAATCGCATATTTTGACCCTAAAAAATCACATTATTTTAACTAAAAATCTTCATTTAGATCTATGCGAGCATCTTCAGTTTAAAATTAATTCACTTATTTTATCGTTGATGTCATGTTTATCTTCGGCTGTAGTACACGCCAGGCCAGGACTCTTATGTTCCATATCCAGTATTTTGATTATTGCAGCTAAAAACTGCTACTCACGGAGGTCAGTGGCAATGTCATCTGAGGTAGCAAAAGTGAAAAATCTGAATTTCGACATCATGATTTATACGAACATATTGCATTTTAAAAGTGATCTTTAAGCCATCTTGATTAGTTAAAACGCGATCAAACCTTATATAAAATTATCTCGACCAGTAAAAAATAAGCTCGTCCAGTCAAAAAAATATTTATGCCAGTCAAAAAGTGATCTCGGCCTGTGGAAATGTATAACAAACACTTATAAGTAATAAATTGTTTTCAGTCGGTGAAAATGTCGGACACTGAAAAAAGTGATATTAGCGAGTAAAAATGATCTCGGTCAGTAAAACAGCGATCTCGGACAGTGAGGAAGATATTTCTGCCACTAAAAAGTGATTCTAGCCTATGGAAAATAATTTTCGGTCATTAAATAAGTGATCTCAGCCAATAAAAACAGTGAAAAATAGTATGATCTTAGTCGGTAAAAAAGTGATTTCCAGCCAGTGAAAAAGTGATACCAGCTTGTGAAAAGGTGATCTCGATCAGTTAAAAGTCATCTGAGGCAGTGAAATTGATCTCGACCCGTCAAAAAGTAACGCGAGTGAAAATGTGATCTTAGCCAAATAAATAGTGAATCGGCTATGGACAAGGTGATCTCGATCAAAGAAAAAGTGCATCCAGCCAGTGAAAGGTGATCTCCGCCGATAAGATAGTAAACTCAGCCAGTTAAAAAAAAATCATCTCAGCCAGTGAAATGTGATATCGACCAGTACAAAAGTGAGCTCAGCAGTGAACAGGTGATCTCGGACAGTAAAATTTATTTCGCCAGTCAAATGTGATCTCAGCCAGCGAAAAAGTGAGCTCGGTCAGTAAAAAAGTGATCTCGGAATTTAAAAAGTGATCTCAACTACAGCTGAAGTGATCTCGGCCAATGTAGAAGTGATCACGATCAGTGGAAATGATTCCTCGGCCAATGAATAAGTGATCATAGCTAATGAAAAAGGATATCTCGGCTATGAAAAGTGATCTGGCCAGTGAAAAAATATGCTAGTCGGTGAATAATAATAAGTGAAAAGTGAAGAATAATATTCCCAGACAGTGAAAATGTCATCATGGATGCAATTGGCGCATAATAATTGTTATAAATTAAATGCATTAATCAATGGCGACAACATAGATATGTTATTTTTTGTGAGTATAATAATTCAGGCCTAATATTGTTTAAACCGCAGACCCTCTTACACACATGGATACGATATGTATGGTAGTAAAATTAATCAGGTGTGACCGAGCTGTTGATTATGAGGGATACTCATTATGTTCGGATGTGTTTTAAGTCAGTTAAAACCCTCCGAGTTCTACAATCTTAGCTGTGAAAAAGGTATCGGCCTTCAGCCCCCATACTTTTCACAGCTAAGCAACCTCCTCGGACTTTATCCTATACGGAGCCAACGCAGTATCTGCATACTTTACAAGTACCTTTTGGCACTGCCTTTTTATAGAGCATTATATCCCCAGCAAACACGAGGTATGGAACCAATGTTGTTCCAATGTTGGCCCACCGGCGCTGAACCAACATTGGAACAACATTGGTTCATCTTCTCGTGTTTGCAGTATAGATATTCACGATTGTCATCTTTGATGAAGAGCAGCAAGAAATTTGTAATAATGCCTTATAAACGATTTATGTCACGTTGTTTTGAAACGTAACTTTTGACAACTTCAAAACCTATTAGTCCATGGGCCAGATAGGGTTACCGTGCACAAAGGGCAGTCTGAGACCAAGTTTTTCTTAACTCATTGGACCTCCCCCGATATCAAAAGTCGATGCCATCAAAAAAAAGTTGCGATGGACTACCTGTTTTGGGCCATTTTCAAAATGGCCGCCATCGAAATCTGGAAATCATGTTTTGTGCCATAACTTGAGTTCTAAGGTAGTTAGCGTCACAAAATTTGTGTCTATACACATTTTTTGGGGGACGAGGAATTCAATTATGCAAATAAAAAATGTTTCTGTCTTGTGGAAAATTCATAAACAGCTATTCAAACCTATTTTTCGTGTATTTTCGGTCATTTTTTGTGTTAGTCGTCCATGGGCCAGAGAGGGTTACTGTGCGCCCTCCACCTATATGAAAGTTTGAGACCAAGTTTTTTTTGCTCATTAGACCTCCCCCAATATTAAAAGTCGATGCCATCCACTAAAAGTCGGATGGACTACCTATTTTAGGCCATTTCAAAATGGCCGACTTTTATTTGATGGCATCGACTTTTGATATTGGGGGAGGTCTAATGAGCAAAAAAAACTTGGTCTCAGACTTTCATAGGTGGAGGGTGCACAGTAACCCTCTCTGGCCCCTGGACTAACACAAAAAATGCCCGAAAATGCACGAGAAATACTTTTGAATAGCTGTTTATAAATTTTCCTAGAGACAGAAACATTTTTTATTGGCATAATTGAATTCCTCGCCCCCTAAAACATGTGTATAGACACAAATTTTGTGACTCCAACTACCTTAGAACTCGAAGTTATGGCACAAAAAAATATTTCCATATTTCGATGGCGGCCATTTTGAAAATGACCCAAAACAGGTAGTCCATCCCAACTTTTGCTTGATGGCATCGACTTTTGATATCGGAGGAGATCCGAAGAGCAAAAAAAACTGGGTCTCAGACTGTCCTGGGGGGGGGGGGGGTTGCACGGTAACCCTATCTGGCCCATGGACTATAGCTCATCGAATATCCACTTCAAATTTGCGATGGAAATTACTCATACTGACTTCCGTTAATATAATTCATTGGAATTAATGCAATGGTTTAATGCTGGCCCAGCACTGGCGATGGACCAGCATTAAACCAGCATTGGTTCCGCGTGTTATTCTAAATGAACATTCAACAAGCGTATTGTGACAATTTGATGACACGAGCGGTTTACGCAGAATGATGGAAGTTTTGACCTTTGCCACCGAGCATCAATTTTCATTCACTTGAAGTTGTGTCTCGCTATCGCGAGACAAGGGACAAATACTCACATTTATTTAATTTGAGACCAAAACATTTGCAAATATTGATGTTTAACCCTTTAAGCCCTCAAGATGCATTAAAGCATCATTTTACATCCCTGAAAACATTCTTAATTTTGCTAAAACTAAAGGGTTTTAGAAGGAAAATACCCATGAAACTTGTACCAATACATGGCAATTTTCTTTTTTTTCACTCACTTCAAATCATCCTCATCCACTACAAGTCGAGAATTGCGACAGCAATTCGCGGCTTGTAGTGGATGAAGATGACAATGGTAAAGTCAGGCTTGAAAGGGTTAAACGGGCATTTCGTTCTCAATATAGCATTGCTTTGATCGGCTAATAAAGATGGGTGTTATATATAAAGCGACCAAAATAGAACCTAAAAGAAAACAACATCTATCATGGCTGAGGACAAAAACATGAGGCTGCATATTTCTGCTGAATCGACGAGAATCATATTGCATTTGCACTGTGATACTTCTCGATGTGGAGCAATGCATCTTCTTATTTTACAAGTCAGCAGATGCTGCTTTTTGACTTTGCAGAACCCATCAAATACAAATCCTCCGTCTACGACGGTGGCCCAACATTGCCTCAACATTGGGTCAATGTTTTGTGTTTGCTGGGATAAACACTCACGATGTGGAAAAGCAATTGTTGTGTTTTTGCCTACTTGACGTTTGCATTTAGCGCTAGGTGGTATACCCTCCAAGAAGGAGGTTGGGCCTCAATTCTCGTTAAGTGTGATATACAGACCGGGACTTAAGTGTTCAGTCCAAAAGATTCAGGCTTATGTCACGTTGTTTTGAAAAGTAACTCATAACAACCGCAAAACCTAGCTATATTTTAACGACAATATAACTTATCTTCGCCCAGGAACATGAACATATTGATATCGATGAATAGGAATCTATCGAATATCCATTTCAAATTTGCAATAGGAATTATTCATACTGGCTTCCGTTAATAAAATTCATTGAAATTAATGCTATAGTTTTTTTCATTCTTTAATTTCATTTCAAGTTAACAAATGGCTAAACATACATATAATAGTCAAATACAGATAAGTTAATTTCCCAAACCTCCTAATTGTATGCATACGTATTCTATGTTAGGAAAATTGTATCGGAATATAGATTGCAACTCTTATGTGTCGAATTCACTCATTTCTGTGTGTTCTTATGGTGATTTATGTATTAGCTTATGATAACTCTATGTTGTGCTGCGCAGCAGTAAACATTTTGGCGGGGGAGGGGTACGTTAGTGCCCAGTTATGCACACTGATATAAGTGTATATACACTGATATTCCCATGAGTATTGTAAACAGCAAATTATCACTCCGGCTGCACACAATCTCCAGGTGTCTAGCTTCAGTCATATTATGTTAAGCATTCACATATTTTAGTTTTACAATTTTAACTAGGTAAATTTTTCCAACTAGAGAAAAAAAGTTCAATACAATACAAAAAAACGCTCAATACAATACAATACAATACAATACAATACAATACAATACAATACAATACAATACAATACAATACAATACAATACAATACAATACAATACAATACAATACAATACAATACAATACAATACAATACAGTGAAAAAATGCATTTCTTTCAATAACATAAATTAGCTCATTATATTTGATATATCAAGTTGACAATCATTTTGCCAGTAAATTTGTTGATTTTGCACTTTGTCTTGGGAGTAGATAGCCAATGAATGTAAATGATTGAGAAATGCTTGGATTTTAAATGCATATCTAATCATGACTATAATCATTTTAAATCTGTTTTATTGTATGGTTAATTCACAGTTATTGGGAAAGAAATATGAGTTTAAATATCAAGATTAGCACATTTTAGACTGAAATTATACAATTATACACATATGGGTATTTTTTATCCGCTTAAAGTTGTGGGTCGCGGTAGCGGGACACAACGTCAAGTGGGTAACTTAGATAGTCCTTAATTTTATCTTTTGGAGGTTTCAATTAGTGGTCTTTTGTAATGTAGCGCTCTGTGTCGGTTTGTTGACATGTGATGAAGTAGTTTATGACCCTTTGTTGTACTTTGTATTCCAGATAAAAGATAGACTTTGGTATGCATATAATGATGTTGAAGTAGCGGGAAGTCGAAAATGTCATTGTGCAAAATGAAATTAATCGGGCTTTAGGCCACCTTTGTGCACATATAGGCTAAACTGGGACAGGAGAACCTCCTGAGGATGTTGAGATGATTGAGATGACACTGTCCTCCAGCCACATGATTCGAAATTCGAGCCCTGGAACGGGAAGTCGAAAATGTCATTGTGCAGCTCGACAAACGTGTAAATTAAATGCCACTTATAAAATATCCAACACGTAATGCCACACACAATTGATTTTGAGCTAATTAGAATCCACGCACCTAAAAATTGTGGAAGTAAAATATAAAAACGTTTGTCGCTACCAAAGTCGGGAAAAATATTGTTGGGAATATGGGCATAAAAAAAGTACAGAATAGGGAAGGCATACGACAAAATCTGACATTCAGCGAAACATGAAAAAAAATGTCTGAAGTTTACTGCCCCGGAAAAAAAGTTGTCTTGCAGAGATAAAAGTTCCCAACTAACAAAAACTCTACCCCCCTCCCACACGTACACACACATCCATATATCTAATGGTGCTTCCCTAAAGCGCTTGCCTGGATGTACAACAATAAGTAGCTTTTTTACCCCACCGATCAAACCTAGATCAATATTGGCTCAGAGTAGCAGATGTTTGCCCGACATTGGCCCAACATTGCGCTGATTTGTGGCGTTCATTGATACAGGCATGACCGCACAGTATTTACGAGCCAGGTAATACAAATTGTTGAATCGTTAAATCAATGCTGGCTTAATGTTGGTCCACCGTCTACGACGCTGGACCAACATTAAGCCAGCATTTGTTCAACGACTCGTGTTTTCTGAATTCTGTCACCCACGACGCGGTACCAACAGCGCAGGGTGAGGTATTAAAATATCAATGCGTCCGGTTTGATGCTTCAAGTGCTGGTGTGTAAGGGTCATTAATTGTGTAGAATTAACCCCGGTATTGCACTACAAAGCTAAACGGCAGTAACTGCTCAAAGTTGAAAAGTAAGCAGTTACTGCCTTTCGTCTTGGCACGGCAGAGTAGTTGAATAAACATATGTTTTTGATCCAATGTTGGATCAATAGTTGCGCAACATTATCTGATATTAACCCTCGCAGCACTGCTGTTGACTACAGTAGACATCAGAGTAGACATTTTGTGTTTTTATCGGCACATGCATAAACCGTTGTTAAAAATAAAATATGCTTTCAATCTTGAAACACTGATATATGTTGGGACAAAAATTTTACAAATAACACAAATTTTCAGTCACTTGAAGTTGTGGATCGCGCTTGAATTGGCTTGATATTAATACTTCTATATTGAAATATATCCGATGAATACGAGTATATTATGTACCGTGAATGTTTATTTCAGGTATATTTCCAAATAGATTTGAAAATAACCTTAACCCTTTAACCGCCAAATTATTCAATTTGAATTTTCACCCACTTCAAGTTGTGTCTCGCTGACGCGATCCACAACCTCAAGTGAGTAAAAATCAGATTTGACAGAATGGAGGTCAACTGTTTTCAAATATTGCTGTTTGATGTCATATTTTATCTTAACATGCTCAAAAGGTGGTACATAATGTGCTAATAAAAAATGAAAACCTGACTATATGCGGCATTTATTGTGTGTCAATCGTCTTAACCTTCTTCAATCAACAACACCTGACGTCGGAGCCACTTTAGTAATGGAGAAAATTGCCTTCAGTGGACAAAAAACACCAACTAGTGGACGATGAATTTGGAACCGTCAAAACAAGTCTGGTTTAGTTGCAGCAAGACCCAGCCGACACAAGACGTTAAATCAATGTCGTTTTAACGTTGGTCCAACGTCGTAGACGGTGGACCAACGTTAAACCGACATTTATTCAACGTCTTATTTCTGTTCGGTTGGTCGCAGATAATGGTTCTCGCTGCTGATAATGTTGAATCAACGCTAGCTGCGCGTGACCTGCTTTCAGCAAGCATGTGACGTTGACCCAACAAGTTGGACCAATAAATGAATTTCATATGTTGTTACATACAGGCCTAGCACTGTCGGTTCCGAGTATATTTTTTTATATTTTTTATCAGCACAATATGCACGAGCTTTTAAACATGTCAAAGATAAAACGTAGCATAAATCAGAAAAATTTCCAGACAGTTGACCGCCATTTTGTCAAATCCGATTAATTTTCACTCACTTGAAGTTGTGGATCGCGTCAGCGAGACGCAAGTTCAAGTGGGTGAAAATTCAAATTAAATAACTTGGCAGATTAAACTGGCACTGTTTAACGTCACATGTAAGCTGGGCTCTACCATGTCTACAGCGTCTCTCCTGTGTACTGAACGTGGTATTCATATTTAAAAGAGGTTCTGGCTTAACCCTTTCATCGCGGGGACCGTCTTTAGACGTCAGAATCTGACGTCTATGACGTCCAAGGACGGTGCCCACACTGAAATAATTACAAAAAAATTATGCTGGCTATAGTTATTCAAATGAAGCGGAAAGAGCCAACTAAGTGATTTAAATTGATTTCAAATTGAAAAAAACTTTGGTCTCCATGGTTTTAATACAAAAATATTTCAGTGTTCGAAGGGTTAACCTGGTGATAGGCGCGCAAATAAAGAGTAGAAAAACTGTCACCGATTATATTACCTCCGTGGAGGGGGACTATAACATTACGTGTATTATACCTGCTTCATTGTCAGGTGTGAGGGGATTATACAAGAGGGGACCGCGTCCAAAATACCGTAAGCAATGTAAACCCATGCGGCTGTATGTATTCATACATTACATTATACGTGTATATGTGGATATATGCTAGAAATGTCACGCAGTGTATATTTCTATGACACAACAAATACGCACTATATTCAGTTTGATATTATGTCTCGGTATAACTTAATACAATAATACTCGCTGTGAATCGAAGTTACTCCACGAGCTGCTTGTTATAAATAATGACTGCTGAAAATTTAATATGACCCCCCACTCCCACCTGATGCCTCTATGCACTAGACAACCCACATTACGTGTTGAAATTCAAAACTGGCAGCGTTGCTTAACGGTAGGTGTTCATTTCTTATGTTTTTAAGTCCATTCCATTCAACTAGCCTACAGAGACTAGATCACACGAACATCACTTTCTTTAATTATTTTACTTTGCAAAGGTATAATTTGTTGTTATATATCACACTTTGCAATTCAGATTAAAGCGATGTCTTTCGGAATGTCATTATTATTATAATCCGAACCAGACACGAGACACGTACTGACGTGCAAAGCCAAAAGGTAGTATCAGCTTACTTGGAAAGTGAGCAGATACTGCCTTTTGTCTTTGCAGAGCACTTGGCTTTGCAGAGCAGTAGGCCTATGCATAATCAAAGATTCCGCAAAAACACAACCATGATGTATAGGATAAAGCACAAGGAGCTCTACATTCTTAGCTGTGGAAGAGGCCGAGGCCGAAGGCCGAGGCCTTTTCTACAGCTAAAAATGTAGAGCTCCGAGGGTTTTAACTGATTTAAAACACATCCGACGATAATGAGGATCCCTCATAATCAAGTCATAATCATCAGCTCGGTCACACCTGACTGATTATAGCAGCATAGGCCTACCATGCTAATTGGTCTGCACCTGATCAACAATAACTCTCCATTCCCGGCTTAGAATGTAGTACTCGGACAAAGAAAATAATGTAGTGGTGTGTTTTAACATCAGATCGTGGGAGTTTGCTTTCAAGACATGTGGTCACGTGTAGGTACAATGTTGTTTTATGATCTGATGATACTAATATTAAAGTATATCATGATCTGTGTAGACTGAGTATCATGGCACTGTTTTCGCTATCATGAGAGTCCATAAACTCGGGTGAGGCTAATCAGGTACAGCGAAATGTCAGGTGCCGGCCATTACTGCAGCTTTTTAACGCCGAGATTAAAAATTTTTATCGGGGAGTTTGAAGGCTGCATTAAATGTCAGTTGTAGAAAAAGATATTTAATTCACATTAACATCCCGTGCATGAGATTGTTGAAATAATAATGCACCATATGCCCCAGTTAACAGAACAACACGTTGCGCCAATGCTGATTTAAAGTTTAAAACAGCATTGGGTGGATATTTTTTATTGTTGGGGCACACACTAAAGCCTGGGTCACACGAGCGCGGATCAAACGCCGTTCCAGCGCGGATTGTAAGTGGTCGTGGACAATGCCCGGTTCAACATGGATCACCATTCAATATACGGAGGCGACACGTATTAACACGTAGTCGACGCGAGCTGAGTGCCCCGACTCGGATCTGTCATGGTTGTGACACGTTCCAATGCAGTCCAGTGAGTATGCATAACACGTCAGTACACGCATCCAACACGAATGTCACACGGTGCTCGTGAATCAAGGAAGGTTTCCACAAGAATGTAAACCGGAAACGGCGTCAGCATCTCGTAGCTTTAGTGTGCGTCTGTGTATATATATAGCCGCTTTATATTACTTATTTTTTGTGGTTTCAAAAGCAGTCCCATTAAACACGATACATTGAATCAGTGCCGGGTCAATGTTGACCCATCGTCTACGACGTGGCCCAACATCAACCCAGTATTGCTTCAACGTCTCATGTTTACTGTGGTCAGTGGAAAAATTGATTTCCCACGATTGTCGCTGATTTACCGTGAAACGACCGTGGTGGCGACGTGGCTCTGAATAGGAAGCGACACGGATTTGTATTACTCCTTTTCTGAGCGCGATGCTTTAGCTTTATAAAAAAATCGTAATTTCACATCCGGATGGTCGGGGACCCCCTCTGGCACGGACATTACACGGCGCGACAAGGACGCCTGCGTGTGTTTTCCGATCACACATCCGATCCGCGCAGGAACCGGCATGCTTAATCAACGAATTAGACAGTGCTCACAATCAAGCGGGAGACGGTGACCCGGCACCAGTTTAATGTTGTACCAACATTAAACCAGCACCTTTTATCCCTTTCAGTGCGGGGATCGACTTTAGACGTCAGATTATTATTTTTCACACTCTGCCTCAATCAGGAGATTTATTTCACTTTCTTATTTTATAAAATCAGTCTACAAAGTTTGATCCCAAGCTAGGCCTAGTATTGATCTGTAATATTAAGGAGCTGAGCGAAGCAAGGCTTCACAGATGTAAGGTTCATTTACAGATGCCGAGCGAAGCGAGTCACAAATTTTTCTTATTGGCCATTGATATTTATTTACAACATGTCCTTCAGACAATTATTTATTTCGCGAAACATTAGATTGAACATATTTACTTCAAAAATACTCCATCCTCCCCCCTGGTAATTGAATGGTGCCCCCTTTGTCATTTCCGGAGATTACTGTGCAAAGAGTGATTCCTATATAGACAGAACCATACCATAACCTTCAAGAACCTAAGCCTACATGTATGCTTACAGACATTGTTACGAGTCTATGGAATTAAACACCACATGATATGATGAGAATGGTCTCGAATATTACTTGAATATAATATGTCTGCTATGTCAATGATAATCGAACTTAATCCTTGGTAGAAGTCCAGAGAAACATACATACTACATACTTGTAAATTAATATATATTTTTTTTATTTCGCTATCCAATCTCATCCGTGTACGAACTTTAGTTGACAACGTTGCTTCTTGAATATAATATCAAAACACCATTCAAAACTCGAGATAAAAATGTATTTTAAAAGTTAGTTAAAAAGGTTATTTTAAAAGTTAAATAAAAAGGTTATTTAGTCTATTACGAAGTAAGACACAAAAGAAATGAATTTAAAATGTCAAGTGCACAACATATATAGATATATATATAGGCCTATAGATTTATCTGAATACTTTGATTTAAATTATATCGACAACCGATATACATGTTTGTGCACGTGCTTGAGTACGTTTTTGTGGCATTGTCCTGATTTGCTGATCTACTGCGGGACTTTCCTCAATTCAAGATGGAATATATGTATATATATATATAATAATATATAGATATATATATAGGCCTATAGATTTATCTGAATACATTGATTTAAATTATATCGACAACTAATATACATTTTGTGTGCACGTGCTTGTGTACGTTTTTGTGGCATTGACCTCATTTGCTGGTCTACTGCGGGACTTTCCTCAATTCAAGATCATTTGTACTTTGCACTTCGAACTGTATACCCCAAGGTTTTGGCGTGATTTATACAACTTCAACACATCATTAACCCCTTACCCGCTAGGTTATCTTTTTTAAATTTTCACCCACTTGAAGTTGTGTCTCGCTACCGCGACCAACAACTTCAAGTGGGTGAAAATTATTCATATTTTTTTAATTTGACACCCAATATTTGCAAATCTTGATGCTTGAAACCTTAATTTCATTCTCACTATATAATTATATAACAGTGGTTTGATAGGCTGATAAAACAAATTAACCCTTTAACCGCCAGATTATTCAATTGGAATTTTCACCCACTTGAAGATGTGTCTCGCTGACGCGATCCACAACTTCAAGTGAGTGAAAACTATTCAGATTTGACCAAATGGAGGTCAACAAATTGCAAATCTTGCTGATTAATGTCACTTTTTATCTTTAACAGATTTAAAAGCTATAAAAATGTAAAACTCGAATATGGATGGCACCGGCGGTTGAAGGGTTAAAAACGATTGTAGTCGTGACTAGTGGTGAAAAGGTTGATGGCACTTGACTTGGAAATGCGCACCTTGTCTGTATATAGGCATGTTTATTGACTTATGGTTCTGAGAGTGGGGGCGTGACGCATTAGTACAGCGCTGCGAGCTCCTTCACCAATTGGTTCTGCTGTTTTTTTCTTTCGATTGAAGCCGGCACTTATACTGACGTAATTACAAGCTTCAAACAAAAGAAAAAATACTTTAACTTGATTTACCAAATAACATTGGGGTATATCTCACAAATTTGTGATTATTTATCTCTCTAGCACGGTACGTGTTATCTATCAACTACAGTCGTTTTTATCCCCCGCCGTAGTAGGGCAAGGGGGATTTTAATCGCGTCAGGATTCTGTCCGGCGTCCGTCGTCCAGCGTCCGGCGTCCGGCGTCACGTTTTCTTGTGGGCGCAAAAACTGCTGATCATTTTTTTGAAATTTTAACATGACATTCCTAGCAACATGGGGATGTGCAAGTGATTTTTTAAAGATGCTACCAAAATTCAAAATGGCCGCCAGAGGTCAATTTTTTTGTGGGCGCAAAAACTCTAAAACTTCAAGTTATTCAAATTTTACTATCACATTCCCCATGATATGGAGATGTGCAGGTGACTTTTTTAAGGTTTTACTGAAATTCAAAAGGGCCGCCACAGATCAATTTTAATTTGTCGGGGGAGGGAGGTAAAAAAACTCAAAAAAATTGTTTGGTCATTTTTTTTTAATTTTAACATCACATTCCTAGCAACATGGGGATGTGCAAGTATTTTTTTACTTTTTTAAGGTTTTACTGAAATTCAAAATGGCCGCCACAGATCAACTTAACCCTTTGAACACGAGAATATTATGCTACTGCTCTGTTTCTGAAACGAGATTATTTTATGACGTCATAGTTATCTCATGCAATCAGACCCGGGGATCTCCGGGGCTCGTATCTGAATGGTCTACCAAAATCACGGAGATCTCCGGGGCTCGTCACAAACGGGTTAAATTTTTTGGGGAGCGCAAAAACTTAAAAAATTAAGTCAGTAATAATTCACCTTGTACAATCACATTACCCAACATCTGGAAATGTGCATGTGATTCTACTGAAATTTGAAATGACCACCACATATCGACTGTTTAAATATTTGTGACCGCAAAAAAT
The DNA here is from genome assembly GCA_964017125.1 of Flabesymbios commensalis. Taxonomy (NCBI): domain Eukaryota; kingdom Metazoa; phylum Annelida; class Polychaeta; order Terebellida; family Flabelligeridae; genus Flabesymbios; species Flabesymbios commensalis. The sequence goes on along the minus strand of OZ024906.1, from coordinate 77,203,988 downwards.
CTAACCTAATTTATGGCGGGGGCTGATATAGGACTTCGATCAGCCCTCTTTTTAATCCATTTTATCAGCCGATCAAATAATAGGGACGAAATGAGCGTTTCAACATCAAGATGTTACACCCACTTGAATTTGTGGATCGTGGTAGCGAGAGACAACAAAAGCATACAAATTTAAATTATTTAATTTAACGCGTTAATGGTTGACACAGGCTCTGTAACGTTACTATTCGTACCGCAGTGATATAATTGAGTAGGATGTTGTATATGGAACAGTTGAAATTATTGTCTGTTCAACTAACTGTACCAGTGTACATGCGTCGCCATTTCACAACAACAACAACAACCCGGGGGGGGGGGGGGACGAACAAGCATTTCGATTCTAGAAGTGGATAACCGTAAAAAATTATGAAGAAATGATGCCGCTTCGGCAACAAATTTCACGTTTCTAAGGTGAGCTTCCCAACCAATATTACAGCGATTTCCACGTCGATTTTTCCATAAGGTGCGGGATATTACAGCGTAGCCTCAGATTTGTAAACTGGTAAACTTTATTGCTTAATGAATATACATTATTTTTATTATTATTTCATGTGTTATTCAGGTGACTACAGAGTGATCCAGACGAGCTGAGCCTGAGACCTACTAACACGCACAATGTGACGACACATGCAAACAGCCGCCATGAGATGGTTAACCACAGTCCTGCTTCTCCTAATGAGATTGGAGACGATAGTCAGTCAGGGATGGCTCCCTGGCCTACCTGGTAATAATTATACACTCGACCAATTAACTGCTCTGCAAAGCCAAAAGGCAGTATCTGCTTACTTGTAAAGTAAGCAGATGCAGCCTTTTGGCTTTGCACGGTGCTTACTTTTAAGTAAATACTGCCTTTTGGCTCCGCACGGCAGAATGCCTGACATTGAAACAGCAAATGTCCGGAAAATCTAAGTTTTCAAATTGCGGTATATTATTCTTATCACGTTGCGTCACTGAATGCAAAGATTTTGATTATGTTCAGATGTGTTTTGGAGTTCTGGTAGCACTACAGGAGCGTATTATGTGCGACCGTTGTAGGGTCAATTCTGTTTAGTGCAATTTCGCTGAAGTGATTTTAACCTTTTTTATTCTTCTTGACCGAATTTGTGTAGTCAATTCGGCTGATACTTGTGTGCTTGGTTGTCATTATTGAATGATTTCGACCAATTTAGCTTGACTACTTCGGCCAATTATTATGCGAGAGATTTCGGCCACTATTTTGGAAAAATACATTCCCCGCCACAATTATAAACCGTAAGCACGGATTGTGAACTACGAGAACGGATTGTAAGCCATGTAAACCGTGAGTACAGATTATAAAGGGTGGACACGGAATATAAACAGTGGGCACGGATTGTAAGCCGTGAGCGCGGATCGTAAACCGTAAGCGCGGATTGTAAGCCATTAGCAAGAATTATTGTAAACCATGAGCGCAGATTGTAAACTGTGAGCGCGGATTGTAAACCGTGAGCACGGATTGTAAACCATGAGCACGGTTTTTAAACCGTGAGCGTGGCTTGTAAACTGTAAGCACAGATTGTAAACTGTGAACGCGAATTGTTAACCAATAGCACGAATTGTATACCATGAGCGCAGATTGTAAACCATGAGCGTGGATTGTAAACCGTGAGCACGGATTGCAAGCCGTGCGTAGATATGGATATATAGATATATAGCTATATATAGATATAATTATAGATATATTATGAAGCAGACAAATGTCTTAAGCTACAGTCACACTGGGACGCGGATTGACACGCTGCCCGCGGATTGAGCGAAATAGCCGAAATCGGCAATCCGCGCCGGACCGTCTCCAACCGCGTGTTCTAATCCGCGCGGTGTGCCTACACACACAGACGGACGAAAAATGGCGTACACACACCGTAGAAATCGTCTGTGAGCGTCTGAATCGTGTACGAGCGTGGATGTGTGCACACGTACCGTAGGTGTCGTACACATACCGCATGCGGTGTGCGCACGCCACCTACGGTACGTGTATACTCACGCACGCTTCCTACGGTGTCTCTACACTTACGGACGCTCACTCACGGGAACCGACGATTGGGGACGTAGACTAGGCAGAATCTGAAGAAATGTGCTTATAAAAAGTCATGGAGGCATTTTGTGTTTACGGCTGGCAAACATGTTTTCTAGATGTATTAATATGTCTTGAATCCAAATATGGTGTTTGCCAGGCTGGATTTTCAACGCTTTATCCTGTAATGTTCAATTCCAAAATGGCCGTCACCGAAACAACTAAAATCTATTAATTGTCATATCTTTAGAACCAACCATGATAAAAACACAAATAAAACATGTAATAACACATTGTTGGACACAAGGAATCTATTGAAAACATTACTTAGTTGATAAAATGTAATCAAATTACCATAGGAACCATTGGTGCACTAGATTGGCTCGTTTTTAATGAATACGGTAAAATAAAAAAGAGAATATTTCAAACAATTAAATATATTTTTGATAAAAGACACACCAATAGCATCCTTCAGTTTAAAACACTTTAAATTTATAACAAAATAAATAGCCTGATTCAATAACTCAAATATAAAGAAACAAAATTACTGATGTACGTCCTACTGTATGTTACTGCGAGGGTTATTGTAGTTTGTGGAAGTACAGCGAGTAGAACTTATCAGGACACTGTCTGAGACAAGGAATCCTGTGATGCCATTACTTATTTGATCAAATGTAAACAAATCAACATAGGGGTCATATTTGATCTAAATTGGTTCGTAATTTTCACAAAGAATACAAACATGAGGTCATTTAACCACTGGAAAAGCGTGTGCGCATCCATGAATCTCATAATAGCTATACAAATTATCCACGATCCAGGAAGAGAAAACATCCCATAATTAGGACAGCTTATGGTATATAGAAGTGTATAGTGATGCGCAGTATAACTTATTTGTGCATGTGTAACTTCACTGTCCTGTGTGATATTTCAGCATTCATCCTCATACATGGCAAGCACATTTTTCTGCAACTGCAGAGCTTGATACAGAAAGGCATTTTAACGCAACTATATTGAGGGAACCTGTTGCCTAAATTTAAATACTTTAATCATAATCGGACACAAGCACCGCTTGGTAAAACCACGTGACATGATTTCAGGGCATGCTCTTGTGATAGGTGGGAGAGAACACTAAAGGACTATCCGTGCGTTTCAGTTACTCCTGAAAGAATTTGAGATGAACAATTTGCTTGGTTCCACACTCTTGATTGGTAATGGGCCCACCTGATGTGTAACTGTGCTGCATCTGATGTTCTCAGTAGTTTCTCCTGTGCTTGTCCCATACAGAACAGCTTCACTCTGGCTTCATCACGCATATTTCCATCAGGAACTCCATATATGGTACAGATTTAGCTGTACCTTCTGAATATTGGCCCTTCCTAAATTAGTCAAATTGTTGTGATGTTAGTGAAACACATGTCATGTTGTTTTCTTATTGTGACCAGAAAATTATATCGAATGGTATCTTTCTCCAAATTTTATGCACTGGTATATATCTAGGATGTTTAGATGTTCCTGCTTTAATTAATAAGATAATCATCCTATTTGCAGTAGGACAAGGACATCTGTATCACGTACTGACACCACCATTGATTCCATGAGAGCATGAATACAAAGCAATATTAGGTGTGACTGTGAGCTTCCTCGTGGTCAGCTTCAAGTCTTGACAAAGTTGGGTCAGACCAATAAGTCTTGACAGTAATCGCTTCAACAAATCCACCAGCAACCAAAACTATTTTATCTGCTGGGCTGTGCTCAATGAGGTAGTTGGTAGCATAAAGCGCTGTCCTTCTTATTGTCTTTAAGTGCCATGAAATTAGATCAAACAGACGGGAGAGGGACCAATTTATTTTCAATCTGTCGTCTGACTGGTTGATGACCTTTCTTACGTTTGGTTCTTCTTCCTTCTTTGATGGACTCACTTCTATGACAATCAAATGTTATATCAATCTCAATGATGGTGGCCCCCATCTTTTACACAGTATTGGCAAATGTTCTTACATAGTCTTCAAAAGTTTTGGTATTTGGGGCAAGTAATAGTGAAACCGACATCAACTCATGCTGCAGGATCTTAGTTGTTAAGGTTGACCTCATGCCATACCCTATATGTTATAAAACACTCCGTGCTGCTTAAGTGATGTTACTAGTCTTCCCTCATCTCTGTCACGCTGTGTCCTTCGACCTGTGGTGGCCTCATTGTGTGTGTAGTCATCATCATCATTATCATCATCTCCCTCCTCATCGATTGTATGGACATTATTCTCTACGCAATGTCGTCAGTGTCGAAGGGATCTGTCATTAACTCCTTACGAACACTATCCAAGTGATCATTCAGTCGTGGAAGCAATATTTGTCAAAGAGCTTGCGTGTCAAAGAGTTTATGCGTTCTCATTGAACGTGCATAGCATTTAACTGTCATTAATTTCTGAGCAGTATTATTACCCACAATATCACATTCTATGCACAGCTCACACAAGCCACATTCATCCATGTGGCAGCCCGGAAATTCCAAGAAAGTTCATTCCCATAATTATGTAGCCCACCGAGGCTGGGCATCAATACATCTTTGTATCGATTCACTGATCATGAACTTTAGATACAGTGCCTCATCGACTGTTAGAACATGTTCCTGCAGCAGCGAGTCTGTTACACGCGCATGACAACAGTGTTCAGTTTATCCAGTTCATATCCTGGAAGCTGGCAATTTTAATCTTACACAACAAGTTATCTTACCCACGAGCACGCAGTGCGATACCTTGCTTTATCCAGCATGGCGTTCAACTATTTTAAATAGCGAGATACCTTGAATGTCATGCGTCTAAAGACCGGCCAATCAGATAGCGTTTGACAGCTGGCTCACAGCAAAGCTTATTGTTCCCGTTGGTATGATAGATCAGATAGATATGTATAAGCTCGGTATCTCACACTGATGTTATTGTGTTCCTAGCTCCCTGAATGGCGGCCACTTTATGATTACTGGCCGCCATGACGAAATTCGGAAGCAACGGAAACAGGTAACTGTGCATGACAGATGAACAAGAGGTCAATTCTTCGTGACCTTTTATGACATATTTATAAATCTGAAACATCCAATGAGGTTTGAATCTCAGACACCCCCCCAAGATGACCACATCAACAGAATAACTGATTGTAGTACTCGATACGGCCAGGCTCCTGCGGTAGCACTCACGTGAGACTGGCCAAGAGAAGATGGCAATTTTGCGTAGGTACCCCACAGATACTTGCTCTGCATTTATGGAGCTGACCTGCTGATTGAACGAAGTCCAAGAAGGCATTTGATTTTTAGACGAGCGGGTCACTGTAACGACCATGTGCTTCCCATGAACGTTAATAGTTTGTGGAAATTCATCATTGAATTTGTAAAAGAATCTGCTGTGTTATCTTCAGTAAATGGACATTCACTAATCACCCTCTTTGTTACTGGCAGTATGTCGTTCATTACATCTGTGATGCATGATTATCGTTCAGTCGACACCCTGATACCATCCAATAAATTTGCGTTGGGGGACCTATTTGCCATGATGTAGCCTGTGTAGCATGTGTGTGGATCAAGAATACTGACAGAATTGTTTTGTGAGCCTACAAGCTATCTCCTCATTCATTTGCACATTACTATGCACTTGCATATACCATAAGCTGTCCTAATTATGGGGTATGCCTCATGTTTTCTGAATCGTGTATAATTTGTACATTGATTCTGGGGTTTATGAGTTTACGTTTTTAAAGTTGCTAAAATGTCCTTATGTTTGTATTGTTCATGAATATAACAAGCCTATTTAGTTCAAATATGACCCCTATGTTGATTTGTTCACATGTTATCAAATAAGTAATGGTATAACAGGATTCCTTGTCTCAGATAAGTTCTACTCGCAGTACTTCCACAAACTACACTAACCCTCGCAGTAACATAGATATTGAATCAAGCTATTGATTTTTTTTTATAAAATTAAAGTATATTAAATTCATGTATGTTATCAGGTTATTGGTGTATCTATTATAAAATAATAAATACTTTGTAATTGTTTGAAATATTCTCATGTTTTTATTACTGTATTAGTGAAAAACGAGCTAATTTAGTTCAGCTATGATTCATAAGTTAATTTAATTACATCTTATCAATTAAGTAATGTTATCAATGGATTCCTTGTGTCCAACAATGTATTAATACATCTTTTATTTGTGTTTTTATCATTTTTGGTACCAAAGATATGACAATTAATACATTTTATTTATTTCGGTGGCGGCCATTTTGGAATTTACTATTACAGTACTAATCGTTCAAAATCCAGCCTGGCAAACACCATATTTGGATTTAGGACGTATTAATACATCTGGAACACATGTTTTCCAGCCGTAAACACAAAATGCCTCCATCATTAACATTTTTTCAAATTCTACCTAGTCTAACGGTCTGATGCGATTGCGACGCTTGGAGACGGTGTGTGTACGCTCACCGCACGTCCAGACAGAATGCCTACACGAGGCGACGGCCAGAGACGGTGTGTGTACAAAAAAGTGCGACAACCCACGCACCTTCACGTGTTTATGCGACATTATAAAAACCGCGCGCACATGATTTCTTCCGTTGGGTTTCTACATGCTGGTCCGTGCGCCTGTCCGCATGCATGTTTCACACTGGCTTGCCAATATTCTATTTCAATTTGAATTTATTTATATTAGATATATTCATTTTATTGCTTCTTTATTTCTCGTTGTGTAACACATGTACATTGTAGAATATCGTTTTCCTATATAAAATATATCCTCAATTTATATTTATTATAATGCATGTTATACTATTTGATATCTAACTTGAAAGATATCTTTATAACAATATATATCTTCAAATTATATCTAATTCCAGGGGTCCAGATACCCACAAAAAACCATGTAAAAACCATGTGGACCCTTCAGATGTCCACTTAATGATATAGATTAACATGATTATTGCCTATAAAAAAATTGAAAATGGTATATTATAAAGATAATGACGTCATCATTTTGAGGATAGGCCTAAATGTGTGCTTGTCAAATCTCGGAAAATATCACTCTCGACGCGAGATCGTACGAGACATTTCAATCACACTGACCAATCAGAGTTTGTAAATGCCTGTCAATCAACCCTGTTGGTTAGCTATCGATAATGCATGATAGTGATCCGTGTCAGCATATAAATATATTTATACAACACCGTTAAATATATTAACTCCTCCATTACCAAATTCGCATTTATGCGAAATCCACAAGTGTATGTACTTGCATTAATTGCAAAGGGAGACATTTCCTTACATGCGTGGTTGAAAATCGCCAACCAGAATGGTCAGTGCCGTACAATGTTCTCTTGCATTTTTAATTTGTGTGATGTGCGCATGCGCATATCTATTGCCTGTATTGCGTCCAGGGACTACCTCAGGGGTCCTCCTTAAAAAGTCGGTTTCTGGGGATAGTTTTATCAGGGGAAAGTCGGTAAAGGAAGAGTAAGGCTAATATAATTTATAAATTATTTAATAAAAGAACATGTTTATTCAAATCGTGTAACAAAACACGAAATAACACGAAATAACAATATTTTTTAAAGCGGACAATAGAACATCACAACACGAGCGCAATATTCCCGTACATTTTTCTATTTAAATCGTGTAATAAAACATTACAACACGAACACGATGTCTTTGCATTTTTTTATATCGCACAATTATTCACTACAACACTAATATTATGTTTTTCCAAATCGTGTAATAAAACATCATATCACTGATGTTATATTATTCATATGATAACTGCCAAGCCCGTAGGCTTGAAATGGTGCGACATGCTAAACTAGCCACTGTTACTGTTAGTGACGTCGCCAAGCATTGCGTAACCGCCCGCCAATGATCCCAGGAGATCCGAGTTCATTTTAGATTTATGTTTATTTAAAATAATCAGGGAATTACAAACACGAATATAAATATAATTCAAGCTTAAATGAGAGACAAAAATAGCTTAACACAGCGTACATAAAAGGGCTCTAATTATCTTGCCACCATGTAGATTTAAAAAAAGTGTACTGCGCGTCAGGAAACATCATACTCCACAGTATTCTCCTGAAAATAATTAAAGCGACAATCAGTCTATAAAATCATCAAAAAATCAGTATTTTTATTTTGGCCTTTGAAGATGACCACATGATGTAAACATGTCCATAGACTATAAAACTGAGTACGCTTTTTAAAAAAAAAATTTGTGTTGTGCATTATATACCAGTTAAGCGAGATATAAAGACGGGCACTTCGTCTTTATATCTGCTTCTTTGCGACTTCTTTTTCTTACTTTTTCTTCTACTCTCCAAGCCCTCAGCAAATAAGAAATCGGGAATTTCGTCTTTATATCTGCTTCTTTGTGGCTTCTTTTTATTGCTTTTCCTTCTCTTTTGCCATGAGACCAAGTTTCACAGTGGTAATTCGTCAATGCTCTGCCAACTGCAGCTGCCAAGCCCTCAACTGCATTTGACGACAATGATGGAGCAACAGAAGAGCAACGGAGCAGATGGAACTTGGGGAAGGTCAACAGGGAAGAATGAAAATACTCCGATCCACGTCCTTTTCATACGCGGTTCGCAAATTGACACATTTGGTTGGCGGACACAACAAAATTGTGTACAGACACAGCGAGATGGCGTACATACACCGTAGACAGCGTGAGGCAGCGTGACATACCATGACATAGCGTGAGTAAGCGTGATATGTCGTCAAACGGTGTACAGAAACCGTACATGGCGTACAGAGACCGTAGGCAGCGTGACTAAGCGTGACTAAGCGCAGCCAGTAGCTACGGATCCACTACGCAGACCGTCCCACGGTGTACTCGCACCATGTCATGGCGTGAAGCACCGCACGGATGGTTTCGCAGCGTATAGTAGCGTACAGTATCGTGAGTATCGTACACTAGCGTACAATCGTGTACAGTGGCGTGCCTATCCGAGGCTGCAACACCAAAAATTGGCATTAAATTTTGCGCGTGCGTACGGTGGCGTAGGCTATTGTATAACAGCGTAGAACAGCGTAGGGACAGCGCGTGCCAGTGTAGGGGCTCCGTCTTGGAGAAGGGTGCAGGATGAGCCATTTCCGGTCTGCGCTCCGTCGCGCACGCCCACGATACCTACGGTGTATGTACGATGCCTACGGTGCATGTACACCATCTCGCTGTGTATCTACGCTGATTCACGGATGATTGGGCCCCCGCGGACACCCGCGCTTTGCTACGAATTTTTGAACAAGAAGTTGATTTGCGGCAGCCGACGGATGGACGCGGTTGCCGCGAAAAGTGACGCGGTGACCGCCTGGAAATGTACGGCCACGGACGCCTTCCGACGCTTACAGACGCTTACCGACGCTTACCGACGCTGATTCCCGGTGCGGGGCTTTTGCTCCTTCCGCGTGTGACCGTGTCAATCCGTACCCCAGTGTGACTGGGCCTTTACCCTGAATCTCAGACTCTCTTGTTTTTTTGTTGGTGCCGGCTTTCGTGAGCAAATCTTCGTTAGCAGTATAATGGTCCAATACATCTGTGTCTCTGGACCGAACAAGAACATCGGCTGAAGCGTCCAGCTGTGATAACAATTTTTTTGTTCAGACCAATTCCAATTAACTCCTTTGATAAAATGTTAGCTATGTCAGCCTTGCTTCTTGGGTCACAATGTGACCTATGTGATCGTCACATAGGACGTCCTGCCAGTCCTGACGTACAGGGACATTTGCTGTTTATATCAATCTGCGGATATGCTTTCTTTCCTTCCTTTTTGCTCTGGCTCCATGCTTTATAGATAGTTCCTCATATATACTTATCAAATATGACGTCAATCCTTTAAACATGTCTACCATAATTATTAGAACACAGCGTTTACAAAGACAATGGCAAATTCGCCAAACGTTTTAAATTATCTATTTTGTGGACTTCCAACTGCTATTACTAGGGTCTGCGCTGGCCATCTATTATAAGGGATGACTTGCCTGGTATCTCAATATTTTCAGGGCATTGGACTCACATAGTTCATCAATGAATAAAAACTTTTATCCAGACCTCATCCATCTCATCTTGTGCTTAAGGCACAGGTAGAAGTTCATGTTTTAAAATATATGCAAGGTTCACACCCCTTGCAGTTTAATATGAAAAGACTAATCTTTTTCTCGGAGTCAGATTTTCTCACTTCGTGACGGTTTAGAAATGTTAGATGTTGTTTTCTTTTCATTGCGTCATAAAACAGTTTGAGCTCTATCCCTTGAACATGTGCTAGCATTTTTTCTTTTACACATTGATGAAGCTGCTGCTGACCATTATGTACTGCTGTTAGGTAGAACTCCCATTATTTCATCTGTTACCATGTTTTTCATTTTTTTTCTTCTTATTCTTCTGCTCAGACAATACACCATAGCTCGAGAGCTTCTCATTGAGATTAACCTTATTGTATGCATCATTCTGCTTTCTAGACGTGGATCATTTTTGTGTCCTCTTAAAGGTGATCTATCACCCCTTATATAGTATGAATAATTTTATGACAAATAAAGTTGCTACAAGATGGGACACAAGTGTTACCTTATATGGGGTGATTGGCTATCATGTGACCTTCTGAGAGGGTCACATGATAGCCAAACACCCCATATAAAAACATAATTATTCATACCATATAAGGGGTGATAGATCACCTTTAAACTGCGAATTGTAGCCTAAACCATGAATTATTTTGAATCTTGAGGCATTGTAAACCGTGAGCATGGATTGTAAACCGTGAGAACACTTGAATTTTCTACGTCACATATTATGTCTCTTCAGAGACTCTGCGGATTTCCAAGCCCATCCATCATTAATTTAATTTGTTTCCTATGCATTCCTATATATTTTGAATACTGGTCAAGTCGTACCCATGGCAACTCGTACCCATGTCAACTCGTACCCATGTCAACTCGTACCAGTAATAGATGTGAACTCATACCATTATCTGATACCTGTCTTGTTGGGTACGAGTTGACATCACTTGTGGTACGCGTTAACATCACTTGGGGTACGAGTTTATATCTAACCAGTTGTTATGGGTACGAGTTGACATAGGGCGAGTTGACATGGCTACGAGTTGACTGTCACCCTGTATTTTTATGTTCAAAAATGACTGTGTGTGAATGAACAAATACACTGTCTGCTTTCTAGCACTTTCACCACATAAATCAACCATGGTATATGCGTGCTCTAAACAACACGGCGAGCTCATATTAATTAAGGCAAACAGTGGTGAGGTACATCGTCTACGCATTAATATTTATTATAATGTATTCTATAATAATTTTATAGTATTTTTATTTTATTTTATTTTTAGAACATCTCAAGTTTGGACCAGCAAACTTAAAGGTGGCCTTCGGGGATAAGATAGAGATGTCTTGTAACATTACCTGTTTGGAACACGCAGATCAAAGTGACAAATTATACTTGGAGCGCCAGGGAAATACTGGAGAAAAATATTTAATTCCACCCGAGTACCTCACGAAACATGGGACAAACTCACTCGGCATGCTTATTCCAAACGCAACTTCTCAAGATGCTGGATTGTACCATTGCACTTTGAATGTCACTTCAAACATCCCAATAACAACCGCAGTAACTGTTACTACGCTACGTAAGATTTTGACTTGACTTGACTTTGACTTTAAACTTGAAAATATGTTATTTGTTTTCTTCTAGAGATGGGCTTCAAATGGCTCTATCTATTAATACTTTCGGTCCAAGCAAACACAACACATTGTTTCTGAGTTGGTTTAATGCTGTTTCTCACTAACATACCTAATATACCTTTTTTTCAATAGTTTCTGTCGTGCCTGTTTATAGCTTTGGTGGATGCGATTCGACCGGAAAATATCCAGTGTTACGTTTACAATCTGATGGACTACGTGCACTGCTCCTGGTGCTCACAAAACAATGACGTCACCACTGATGTCAACTACACAGCCCACCTGTAAGTTTACAATTTACGTGATTTAATTTTGGTTTATTTTTTCAAAGATTACCAGTAGCACGTACTTCCCCCAGAAAACATGAGACCACTGGTGGTATGATGTTGGGCCAAAATAGTAATAAGCATAACAAATTTATTTGGTGTGTTTTGAACTGGATAATTCGTTTTTAATATTAATTGCAAGGTCATCATCAAGGTTAAAACAAACACAAAATTAAGGTAATTTTTCAAATATGATAGTTAACAAATGAAGTTTGAGCAAACGTTATGCCTGTTTGGTGTATTTTTGACTGGAGGATCAGTTTCATGATTCAAAGTCCTCTTTAAGTGATATATACGTTACAAAATTCACAAATAAAAATAAAAATAGTAACAAATGTAATAGGCCTACATATTTTCTGTGTGATTTTGACTGGATAATCAATCCATTTCTTGTAATATTTTAATGTCTTCGCCTTGATCATAATGATAAAAATTAGGTCCAGGTATTTTGTGAGTGAATAAAGTGTGATAACAACTCTTTTTAATGTAATTTGACTGACCATTTTTGATGTTTTGTTGGTTAATATTCTTTTCTGGTATTATTAATTTGCTTATTAGTCTTGTGTTCAAAAACAAAACATGAACTTGAATATACAAAAGCACCAAGGTTACGAATAGTTGCCATTAATGCAATACATTTATACATCGAAGAATATTTAAATCAACATGTTGTCAGTGATTTTCCGCTAACATTTTTACAGAAGTATATTTATGTATTTTTCGGTATAGCAATTTTAGTAAACTAGTTACATTGCCTACTTTTATATGATTTATCAGACCAACAAAACTGCCCGATAAAGTAGCAATACCGTCCCCATATCGATAATTGAATATAAGGTAGACTTGGTCAGCGGAAAACAACCTATGTGGCTTTTTTTTACTTTGAAAAAACATTTGACGGAATAAATCGTAACTTATTGTTCTATAAGCTAATTGCGAACCGTATTGATGATGAATTTTTCAATATTTTTTTCGACAAAATCATTATATTGCCAAATATCTTTGTAAGTAAAACATAATAATGCATTATCTCACTGTTTTAATGAAATAAAACTGATGATGGATTTTCAACAACATATTATCACCAATGTATCTCCAGTCAAAGCACCACGAAAAGATTATTACACTTGTTCATGTTTGTATTTGATTAAAAGCATATTTTTGATCAAGAAATTGATGTTTTAAACTTGTATTTCTCGTATTTGTTAAAAATAATATTTTTTTACTTTTTGGAATAGATCTTATTTTCAAAATAATAGCCTTAAAGTTGAGCTTTTGACCTTTAAGATAAATGTGAATCATCCAAATAATTCTGTAAAGGAATTTTCGTGTTTAACAAAAAAGAGATATTACACTTATTCCTAGCTTATTCTGTTGAAAGATTATATTTGGCCTTGAAATTGACATTTGGACTTTAAACAATGCGAAAATAAAACAAAAATAAAAAAACGTACGCTCCCTAAAATATTTCCACTTGATCCGAATATCATTCCCATCGAGTATCATAAGTATATAATGTATGCCTTTAAATGTATCAATGTTTTAATATTTGTTTCGGACTAAAATTATTGCGAAAACTGTTCAATTTCCTTTTTATAAGCATGGATTTGTGGGTGACTGCAACACATATTCACTAGATAATGTGTGAGACCATTTTTCATGTAGCATGCAGTTGTGGTGATACGTTTCAATGAGTTAATTATTATTATTGTGATTTTTACTTAATTAGAAGTATTAAGTACTCCTAATTCTCTTTTTCTCTTTCACATGCTCCTGACTTGTCATATACTTTTATTTGCACTATGTGTGAGACCTTAATTTGGTGTAGAGGGTCATGTGTGAAATAAATTTAAATATCTTTTTTTTCAAAACTACAAATGCAAGTTAATATTTGATATTTTGTGCAGGTGGCAACCTCGATAAGCATTATGCTTCTGTTGTCACCTTTTTTTTCATGATGTTTCATAGGCATATAGTTGTTATGTGAATTACTTCTGTAATTGTCATGAAAAAAATAAACTCTTAATCAAAAAATCAATCAATCAATCAATCAATCATATTCAATGAGCACAGCAAGATAAAATTGTGGATTACCATCGTAGGCTCCAAAAATCATAGTTAACTTAGTGTGTAGGATGGGTACAATGGGAGCACAAAACTAGACATGTTTTCAGATATGGACCTATTGGCTTATCAGATGTGAAACCGATCTCTCGGTGGCCAGGCTTTAATTATGCTGATCGTGATATTAATGACCCACGTCACACCATATCTGGCCTACCAAATTATCTAGCCTACCAAAAACTCACTTGCTCAGCTATATTTTTTTTCAACATTATACTGCCCCCACCAAGTGCATAGCGCGGGGGACGACATCTAATCAAAGACATAAAGGAGCAGGCACCTACATTAGACAGACGTCAGATTTTGACGTCTAACTTCGATCCCCGCGCTGTAAGGGTTATGGGATTTGCAACAAGATTTCAACTACACACGACTTTAAAGCAGTAGAGTCGTTGTGAGTGAGCAAGCGCCGATACGCCGAAACAACAACAGCATGGGATCAAGACGCTAGTCGTTGAGCCAGTTCAAAATGACCTAGTACAGAGCTTTTTCTGTGAGGTCACTGTGGTTTTTATGTGTCTACCCCGCACAGGTCTAGTCTTCTGTCCGCGTCGGTGTGCACACGTCCCATTTCCAGAGCCTATCTCAGGAACTACTTGTCCAATTGTCTTCAAATTTTGCACGCAACACCTCAAGGGGGTCTAAATGTGCTTTTTGGGGTAGCTGCAGTACTTTCACATATTTTTACTTCAGTACCATGGCATAATTATATGTTTTGTCATACGCTTCCAGAGCATTATCTCAGGAGCTACTTGTCCGATTGTCTTCAAATTTTGCACACACCACCTAGGGGGTTCAGAATGAAGTGCCTTTTGGAGGTAGCTGTACTTTGATTTGCCATTGGTTCAGTACTATGGCCTACTTAGATGTTTTGACATACACTTCAGTATCATATCTCAGGAACTACTTGTCCGAGTGTCTTCAAATTTTGCACACAACATCTCTAGGGGTCTAGATGTGCCTTTTTGGGGTAACTGTCATTTGACCTACTTTTTGTTCAGTACTATGACCTAATTTGAAGCATACCTCAGGAACTATTTGTTTGATTGTCTTGAAATTTTACATACAGCACCCCTAGGGATGTGTCTTTTGGGGTAGGTGTACTTTGACCTACGTTTGGTTCTGTACTGTGGCCTAATTAGATGTTTTGGATGTATACACGTCTAAAGTATATCTCAGGAACAGCTTGTCCTATTGTCACCATCGACATACCATTAATTACGGCTTTTTGTCCAGGTCTCCAGTTGAGAAGAACGGGAGCTGTGTTTTGGACACGGCCACACACTGCGACTGTTACATCTGTGGTAGTGACGCCAAGCCTCTCCCACCGGGGATTTGTGAGGACCCCGCTGGACATGTCTACCCCTACCATCGCTATACTTTATACTTCACCGTGACAAATGAAGTGGACACCAAAACAACCGCCCTATCTCTGAATGTAAGCGACGAAATAGGTGAGTGACTAGAAGACGGGGTGAAATGTCATCCAAGAAGTAAAGATAATTCATTGCGTCCTTTCCTAATATATTGTAATTCAAAGTTGTGTTTACATTTAAGCTAAAATTTTAGTAGTGTTCGCTATTTATAAGTATAAGAGGAGTTGAAATTGAAATTTTAAAATTTGTCCTCCGCAAATCACGGAGACTGAGATGTTATTGCATCACTAGAAAATTTGGTAATGCTATTTTTTTTTAATTGAAGGAACTCCCACTTTATGGTGAAATTTAGGTAATTTGCTGTAAATATTTATCTGGGACCTTTATGGTGGATAGCCAGTTATGTAACTGTTTTGTACAGGAAGGCAGAACATTATTTTGCTTGTGTTAATTGTCATCTTTTGTGACACTGTTGCTTGTTTTTGTTTTGTTTTTTGCAAAAAACAACATTTGCAAATACATTTGGAAGGCTTGTGCATACAAGATTTGCGTAATTATAATGTACATTTTTGCAAATTTGTAATTAAAAAAGTTCGATCATTAGAGTAGGCCTATTATTTGAGATATCTTGAAATATCTGTTGCAGTGCTACCAGCTCCTGTTGAAGAATTGCGCGTTACACAAGGCAATGACTCCTATAGCCTGTTTGTTCACTGGACCCATCCAATTGTGGGCCTTTTTCTAGTTTACTACTTGAATTGCACCCCAGGGTGTATTTACACACAGGTGAGGGACTGAACAGGAAATATATGAAGATAGATCGAAACTAAATAGCTGTCGTTAATGCAAAGTTTTTATTTTCCATAAATATGTAAATAAATATCTTATTCAAATAGCTTCCCAGAAAATACTAGACATTCTTCCATAGTTGGTTCAACCATAGATTAACCGTATATGGTTAATATATGGCTCAATGTTGGGTCAGCGTCTACGACAGGGATATTGAACCAACAATGGGTGAATGTCTCGTGTTGGTTGAGCTTGTTATTTTGTTTCTTATAATACAACAGGCGTATCATCGTCTGCCTTATGCTCGCTTTGCTTTGTGCAGTTTTGTATTAACATTAAATAGACTAACTTCATTGTTTTGTGTAATTTAATTAAAATGTATGGAATGTTATTTGTTGTTAATTTCGACCTAGTTGAACTTATTTATTTCAATTCATTGGTAATGTTGATCTATTTGCTCATTTCAGCTTAATATACCATTTCAATAAAGCGCAAATCAACTGGCTTTTATTCCAACCCAATTCATTGTATATGTAGGCCCTACATATAGATATATGTAGGCCTACATATTGATATATATTTATCAATCAATAATCAATCAATGAAACTTCTATAGCGCTTGTGTCCTCAGCAGACTGAGCTCGGAGACGCACAGTTCCTTTAACATGTTCATGTGCCAAAGCAGGCTCGTCAACAGGGAACCGGGCCACAGAGGAGCTAGGGTTGGAAGGCCGGATCAAATAGATGAAAATTAGGTTTAAAATTTTTAGGGCATTTCTCATGGGCACAGACATAGCGTGGCCTAACGAATAAATCAGCGAGATATGCAGGTTGGTCCTATTATGTTCGGAAAGTTATGGACCATAATTTTGAAATGAATACGAAATTGACAGGAAACATATGTAATTGTTTTAGTATAGAAACATAGCGACTAAAACGTGGAGCTTTGGTTACCACTCTAAACAAGGCAGCTCTGAACTCGTTCCAAGTTAGCTACGTCCTTTTATGGAATGTTGTGAAAGAGGGAGTTACAATAATCTAACTTGCTAGGCCTACTGACCAGTGTCACTGCAATTTGCTTGACAAGAGCTAAGAAAATTTAGAGAAATTTAGAGAAAATTAAATGAATCGGGCTTTAGGCCACCTTTGTGCACATATAGGTTAAACTGGGCCAGGAGAACCTCCTGAGGATGGTGAGATGAATGAGATGACACTGTCCTCCAGACACAGGATTCGGCAAGAGCTAAGGACATACTTCTTCGAATTGGACGCAGTTTACGGACTTATGATAGAAGCATGCCCTACATATATATGTGTTTTCGGAAATTCAGGTTACTGTCAAATACTAGACCAAGATTTTTTACTGATGCAGATGGATTTGTGTCTTGATCCATAGTTAACCCTTATCCTGCTAAGTTAATTTATTTAAATTTCAACCACTTGAGGTTGTGTCTTGCTACCGCGATTCACAACCTCGAGTGGTTAAAAATTACTCATATTTATTTATTTGAGCACATATATTTAAAAATCTGGATGTTTAGACACACATTCCATTCCCAAAAACAATGATTTTTTACTGACAAAACAGATTAAAAACGACAGGCAAAGGGTTAAGCATGGAAAATTAAAAACAATTTATCATTGAAGTTTGGACCCACAGTGAGAATATATCTTGCTAGGATTTTGCTTCAGCTTAGACCCTGCCATCCGTGCCGATACACCCATTAAACAATGCTGCATATTCTCTAGAGATATTACTTGGCGTTTGAAACTGATAAGGACATGTAAATTTCAGTATTATCGGCATAAATATGGTGTTTTATATCGAAACTGGAGATAGGCCTAATAGCGCTGAGTGGTGTATTGTATAAGGTAAAAAGCGGTGGTCCTATTACGTAGCCCTGTGGAACTCCATATGAGAGTGTAAGTTTACCTTGGAGGGTCTTTAATTCTTACAAATTGATGCCTATTTTTTAAATAAGAAGAAAACTAAATTTGAGCCTGACCAGATATTCCGTACCAATCTAAAAGACTATTTGTTAATGCAGCATCGTCAACGGTGTCGAGAGCAGCTGACAAGTCAACCAGTGTCAGAGCTGTAACCTCACCCTATTCCATGCTGACAATGGTGTCGCTAGGTAGGCCGACTTTTGATTTTGAACGATTGCCTACCACCTTTTTCTAAGATTTTGGAAATGAAACTCAAGTTGGATACAGGCCTGTATTTTTTCAGTTCGTTCTTAGGACGAGATATTTGTTTAAACTGTGATCTTACACGCGGTTCTTTGACATTTTGAGGAGATGTACTATTTTCCATTGACATGTTGATTACGCCAGTGATGGGAGTTCTTAGTATGTCGAGACAATTTTTCAGAACGATTATAAGAATGGAGTCCAGATCACATGATCTTGACGATAAGACCATAATAAGCTCGTCTTCTGTCGCACGTTCATTTTGGTTCAGTTTTTACACTGATGGGCTATTTGGTACTTTATCTGTAAATTTGGAACAAACGTTACAATTTATCCACAATATATTTTGAGAAATGGTCACAAACTGATTTCGCTGATGTGAATTCTGGCAGAGCAGGGGGTGGAATTATCTGCAGAATGTTACTTATGGATTTCCATGGGCGACGAGCATTGTCCGAATTTTCTGAAGTAGCATCAGCTAACTATTTCGATTTAGCTTCTGTCATCATTCTGTTACACAGGTGGCATTGGCACCTGTAACGAGAACGATCTAGGTCTCTACGAGATCTGCGCCATGGTCGCTCGAGATTTTGGCGAAGGTTTTTAGTCTGTATCATTTCCGGAGACATCCATGGAGTAGGTGGTTTTGTGGGCAGAGCCGCTGCACTAAGTAATAAGGGCGTAATATATTATTTATTTACCGGTACGTATTTTGTATTTTTGATAATTATCATAGCATAGCATTAAAAATATAATGTTTGTTTATTTTACCATGTAGGAATAATTATAATTAATTGCATACAATTTCAGATAAAGGATTCAGAAAAAAGCACATTTACAACTGTTCTAAAGAATCTAACAGCTCACACACCATACACTATCAGTATTCGTAGCAGAGCATTAAACGGCACATTCTGGAGCCAACCAGCAGTAGTCGAGGGCCGAACAGCCGAAGCAGGTATTTTCATTACCTTTAACCCTTTAACCGCCAAATTATTCAATCTGAATTTTCATCCACTTGAAGTTGTGTCTCGCTGACGCGATCCACAACTTCAAGTGAGTGAAAATTATTCATATTTGACAAAATGGAGGTCAACTGTTTTCAAATATTGCTGATTGAGGTCACATTTTATCTTTAACATGTTCAAAAGGTACTGCTTAATGTGCTAATAAAAAATGAAGACCCGAATATATGCGGCACCGGCGGTTAAAGGGTTAAACTTTTCACCGCTGATCACGACAATAGTCGTTATTAATCTTTTTTATTAGCAAGTCAAATAACAGTCATTCGGAATTAAATGAGTGATTGGTGTGAAATTAAACAAATATAAATTATTTTCACCCATTTGAAGTTGTAGGATAACTTGGCGCTTTAAAGGTTAATGTATGTGTAGAATTATTTTAAAAATAGTTCAACAAATATATTTTATAATAATGCATCGTATAGAATAACAATGTTTTCCATTTGTATTTTTCCTGTGTGGCAATGCCTTGTAAATCACATATTTTTAATTTATGATACAAGAGAAACTTTAAATATTTGGCCAGGATCACAGACTGTGGTCCAACATTAAACCAACAACCAATTACACTTTCAAATGAGGAAAAATACACAAAAAACTATTAAAACGTTAGATAGTCAGTTGTACATAAACTCTAGAAAATTGAAACTGTGTGTAATCGCGGGAAATTAAATAAGACCATTCCCAGCAAAAAATGATACGTTGAGCCAACGTTGGTTTACTGTTGGTTCAACGTCTCATGTTTGCTGAGTTGCCATTACATTCGGCCCTGTTTAACCCTTTCAGCGCGGGGACCGTCTTCATACGTCAGAATCTGATATGACGTCTGCAGACGTCAGATTATGACGTTTAAAGACGGTCCCCGCTCTGAAAGAATTAAAACATTTCTAATGGCCGTAGACCCATAACATAGGTTACACTCCGTAGCAGTGTGTGTGCCTACACACTGCTACGCCGTGTGCTTTTCAAATTTAAAAAACCTGTGATTTACATGGTATATATATATAAATATATATAAATAATTTAGTTCTGTTTTAATTGGCAGCCCCGCTAACAGGACCCACCATTCACACTGGGGCGTTTCGTGTTGAACCGTGCGACCCGCCAAATTTGACGTGTGGACTTCTCGAACTGTACTTAAAGGTACTGTACCATAAAGGTACTTATATATTGAAAATTTGTAATATATGTTCAGCTCCGTAACTGCCGAATGCGCATTATCATTTTCCACCCATTCAAAGCTAGAATTTCGTACTCAAATTCCAGCATCGTGAAGCGAAGATTTGAAATATTAAATTTGTAAATGATGAAAATAACAGTGCTTTAGGTTTATACGATTATTTATAGATTAGAAGTATACATTAACGTATCGAGCAACATTGATGTTTAATGGACGAAGACATAAAAATCTAGGTATTCATAATCATAGAGAATAGAAAAAATAACATTATTCAGTTTATATTATTTCATATTAGATTATAATTACATGTATATAGCGATAAATCCAGCAAACACGACACCTTGCTCCAGTGCAGAAATTGAAGTTGGCCCAACGTCTGTGACGCTGGCCCAGCATTAATCCAACATTGGATGTACGCGCCATGTTCATTTGCTGGGAAAAGCTTGTGATAGGTATGTATCCATAATCTGACAATGCGCCCTCCTCGCAACCACGACGCGTTAAATCAATACCGATTTAATGTTGGCCCGCCGTCTCTGACGTCGGCCCAATATTAAATCGGCATTGGTTTAACGTGTCGTGTTTGCTGACCTTTCTTTCAGGCACCGGAACTCTACCTCCAGCAGGGCGTCCTCACTTCCTATGACGTCACGTTGAATGGGGAAAAGTTCAGTGATATCAGCCCAACTGAATTGAAGATAGTGATGCCGATAGATGACAGTGTAGACAATGAGATAGCAGTGAGAGCTGTCAACTCTGCGGGAGTATCCCCGCCCCGGTTGATCGCTATTCCTGCTAAAAGGAAGAGTAAGTATGAACTCGAAATACAATGAAGAATATAATATGCGTTCTGACATCTATTTTGTTTATCTATTTTGTTTTTTGAAAAAAACCCAGCAGTATCGTTTCATACGTGTACTTCTTGGTATTAAAAGAAACGCATAGCTTCTGAATTGACTATTAGGGAATGACACAACCACCTTTATGAAACATAATGGGGAGACATGTAGGCATAGCATGTAGCCTATAGCGGACTCCACAAATCTGTTTTCATTGCTATATTCGAGAAATAAACTGTTTTGAAAAAGGAAGGCTGCAACATATATGTACTGGTCATTATTTGCAAACAATGATAATATGAACATATTTCAATATTATTTATGTGTTAGCATACATTGCTACAATTGAGGTTACAGTGTGGGACAATATTGTAACGGACTGAAACTCAATTTTC
>OZ024906.1:77129455-77179455 GCA_964017125.1 Flabesymbios commensalis | reverse complement strand
GAATTTTTAATTTTTAGCTGCTAATTGGTGCAGTATGTTGGATTCTGGAGAATGTAGCTGGAGTAAATTTTCAGCTTTGTGGTCGTAGGGGGGAAGGGGGTCGTGCAACCCCCCCCCCCCAAATGACGGGCCTGCATCAAAATTGTTGTGTCCTCTATTTTTTGTAGAACAAAACATCTGTACATTATCTGCCAGGAAATACTACGTCGTACCGGCTTACAGATCCCCAGCCTGGCCAACTGTACAGTATCGCTGTCAACTATAAAGGCACTTCCTCCGGGCTGACTCGAAGCTGGATTTGTATTCACGACTACGACGGCGGTAAGCTATCCGGAATTATCCTTTGCCCCTCTAACGCCGGTTTAGTTTCTATATATTCACCAGGTGGCGCTTGCAAGTACTTTACAATCTTTGTAACGAGAGCGATGTTTTCTGGCTGTACCTTAAAGGTATAGTCAACTGAGAAAATATGCAGGATATGGGTCCCCCAGAATGCAATAGTGCCCGTGGGTAGACCTAGGCCCTATTCCATAATAATACTAAATATACATTTCTTACCCAACGCCGCATGAAGAGCAAGTTCCCAAATCATAGCAAATCCATATCCTTCAGCAGCATCTATGAGTTCCACCAAAGCTCAAAGCTCTTAGCCCTGGCTCTTAGCTGTGCTTGGGTTTGTAAACAACTGACTGTATTACTGCGGATATCTCGAAACAGCCTGTATCGACAGGAGGACTTTCCCTCAAACATTGTACACTCCTCCAATGTACTAATGTTTGCTTAATTCGAGACTAAATATGTATAATTCTTCCTCATCTATAATCGTGATTTTCGCTCAAAGATTTATGTACCAATCCAAGTACTTAGAATCATCGTTACTTCACCCTTTTCCCACTAATATCTTACTTATATTTTCACCCACTAAAAGTTGTGAGTCGCTACCGCGACCCACAACTTCAAGTGGGTGAAAATTAATCATATTTGTTTAATTGGTTTTTGATGTTCAAACACTTATTTCGTTCCCAATAACTGTGATTTGACGTGGCAGTAAAACAGATTGAATTGACTATAGTCGTGCTTAGAGCTTAATACTTTCAGCGCGTCAGAATCTGACGTCTGTAGACGTCAGATTGTGACGTATAAAGACGATCCCCGCACTGAAAGAATTAAAACATTTATATCGGCCGTAGACCCATAACATAGGTATCCAAATGAAGCAGAAAGAGCTAGCTAGGACACTTTTGATGATTTCAAATTTAAAAAAACAACACTTTTGATCTCCGTGACTTATACATTTTAGGGCCAGAAGTGGGTTCTACGTCCCAATATTAGTCAGAAATGACATATCACATGATTGTGATTATCAGATTTTTGGTAAATTTGTTTTCAAAATGGCCGCTGGCGGGTCATCTTGGATTTTACCAATTTTTAAAAAAACGCTCGAAGTTAACCAAAGTCCACCCCGCAGATTCTGACAGTAGACATCCTGGGCTATAAAAATCAATTGTTAAAAAATATGTACACAATTTTTCCAGGTTTGGCCGGGAAATCCTGTTTGGCCACAAACAACTAATTTTTACACTATAAATAACTTGCAATCAAATTTTTGCAATGACCTTGAAGCCAATTTTCTCAATTTTTATTTTTTTTAATATTGGCCAATCCGCGTCACTAAAATGATCATAACTCAGCTCTGGATCAACATAATTGCATGTTCTTGGTGTCATATTAAAGTTCCAGCTCTGTGTTATCCAATGGTACCATTAACTCCATATTGTATTTTTCCGACCTGAGACTCGTTATGTTACATGGTGTGTTTGTAGTTCCCGGGAAGCCAGAAATAACGGTGCAAGCTGACAAGCCGACTATGCTGACGATAAGATGGTCTGCTGCAAGGTGTACCAGGGATCAGGGCATAGGCATAGTCCGTGATTATCAACTCTCCTGGTCCGGTGTCCAACAAGGTAGGCCACATTATAGCCTTTTTTCTTGATAATATATAGTTCACAAAGCTGTCAACTACTTATCAGACAGCTGCGGAATTAGCTCGCAGCGAGTCGATAAGGTTCAATTATATTCTCCTGGCCCAGTTCAGCCTACATGTGCACAAATGTGGCCTATAACCCCATTCATTCATTCATTCATTCATTCATTCATTCATTCATTCATTCATTCATTCATTCATTCATTCATTCATTCATTCATTCATTCATTCATCCATCCATCCATTCATTCATTCATTCATTCATTCATTCCCGTCAACTACTTACCCAGTAAACACTGGACGTTCAGCCAATGCTGGCTCACTGTTGGTCCATTTAATTATTACATTATTACATTATTGGTGTTATTGCGCAGTAGTCACTATATAAAACCGTACGTTGTCCCGAGCGAAGGCTGAAAATTAATAACAGCGCACTTGATATATCTTTCTCAAAACGACGACGCGGAAGTAGACCCTTGTGCTCGTATATACTATAGGCCTGTATATATACGGTTTCAAGCAGACAGATCAATAGAAATATTACTAAATTTGATGAAATATTTTTGGTAGATGCTTAGTTAAGCCAATAATTCAATATTGGATATGTCTATTTTTTCATAAATATTACTATTTTTCGTCATTTGAAGCTGAAAATTGCTTCCACAAATATATTGTGTCACTCTTTAGTAGGGCCTACTTTCGTGTCTTCTTTTCCTATTTTGCATCGTAATTTTGTACTTTTACATCGTTCTTTTGCAGTTTAGTTATCTCGCTTCACAGTTTGGCGAAAGTAGGATAGTTTGAAAATGCCAGAGTACACAAATGTGAGAAAGTACTAAAGCGCACAAAGTGCGAAACTGGGAGAGTATATATATCGTGTTGGCAGATGCATAAAGGGCGACGAAACGATGTTAGGTGAGATTTGGGTGCGTTAAAAAGTGACTGGTAGGAAATAAGGCGCGATGTGGAGGTGCTAAAGGCCACGAGGACGCGCTAAATGGCATCACAGAGGCATTAAGCATGGTTAAGGGCAAACGAGAGGCGTTAAAAGGCAACGGAGAGGCGCAGAACGACGAAGTGGTGCTATTGCATCACGACAACAAGGCGTTAAGAGGCGAAGGAACGGTGTTAAATTGGAATGGTATGCCCTAAAATGCGATGGGGATGCGTCAAAATGCAATGAGTAAGTGTTAAAGGGTGACGGAGAGGCGTTAAATGGGGATGGGAAAGTGTGGAAGGGCGATTGGAAAGCATCTGGGGGCGTTCAAGAGCGACGGTAAAGCGTTGAAGGAGGATGGGAACACATTGAAGAATATTATATCCAGTAGAAATAGCTAATTAACCTTATAGCAACAACTATGATATTTGTATTTGTTGAAAATAATATTTTCAGGAATTTGACCTTAAAATTGACCCCTTCACCTCGAAGTTTACCTTGTAACTCGTAATTATGTCTCCCCTCTGTACACAGAGGTGGGGACATATTGCTTTACCTGTGTCCGCTCAGTCTGTCTCAGTCTGTGAGTCTCTCCCCCATCCATTTCTCTCAAGCGCTTTCTATTGTGCAGGCTGTCAAACACGAGATGTTGACCCAATGCTGGGCTAATGTTGGTCCACCGTCTACGACGCTGACCCAACATTAGCCCGGTGTTGGGATGCCGTGTCATGGTTGGAGCACGCTGAATGTGGGCCAGCTTCACAGACGGCGGCCAACATTAACCCAGCTTTGGTTCAAAGCATCGTGCTGGTTCCGCCAGCATGAAGTACTGACTTGGGCTGAATGGATACTGCCCAGCACCGGCGACGCTGGCCCAACATTTAACAGACATTAGATTGTTGTCAGCTTGTACCCTGTGGACACACCACAGCCAACAGAAAACACTGTCCAGTGTTGAATGGTTGATGGCCAAAGCCGGCGACGGTGGACCAGCTTTGAGTCAGCATTGGGTTGACGTGTTGTGTTTGCTGAGCATAGTGTGGTAGGCTTCTTGGCCGCTGCATGATACGGGTCCACTAAGCTTTCCAGCAAAAACGGGGTATTCACACGATGCTCTTTCAATGTTGGCCCACCGTCTTCGACGCTGGCCCAACATTGAAACAGCATTCGGTCAATCCCCCGTGTTTGCTGGGTATTAGCTATCAACCTTAGCTGCTGGAGGGGAGGCATCTCCATTTTTTTTGTTTACACAAAAAACTAGACTCTTCTAGTCATAAACTTAGACGTAGACTGGCAGTTGGTGTAAACTAGGCAACACGGTTTGATGAACGTCTGTGCATAATAATGTGACCGCAATTAATTAGAAGATGAATATCATTTTGTATTACGTTGTCCTGTATATACAGTATTAAGATTAAAATATATTTAAAAATATTATTATCAATATCCAAGTATGTATAAATTTGCAAAATTATTAACAATAGAAAAAAAAATTGTATCAAGAAAACTGGCAATGTATACGCCTAGACCTACTATGCTTTCAAAAAAAGAAACGAAATTGACACAGTAAGGCTAAAATCATAAAAAAATCTGTATTTTTATCTCGGCTTCTTAATATGGCCATAGGATGTGAGCATGTCCATAGATTAGCATTGCGGAAGTCTTTTATATTTTGGGCTGCTGTGGCAACGTAGCAAGTGTGCCGAAAGCCCCATTTATCATTTATTCCTGTATTTCTTATTTTGGACATGCATGTCCGAAATTAAATTTCGTCCTTATTTCTTGCTTAACTGGCAAACGCCCAGCACAAATTTAAAAAAACTTACGTAATTCTAGTCTATGGACATGTTGACATATTATGGATATATCAAGGAGCCAAAATGAAAAGGCCGATTTTATTATTATTTTAGCCTGATTGTGTCGCTTTAATAACAGAAACATTCCAATCCACTTTTTACTGTATTTATGTATTTGTGTTTTGAAGAATGCGACAGCCTTTGGTTAATAAAACATATTGTATACAACCTATTGTATAACACATATTGTATCAAACGTATTGTATAAAACATATTGTATAAAATAATACCAGATGAGTTGTGCACGTAGACATTATATTATCATGTTTTTTTCTCTATAATTTTGTTTTTCTTCAGACAGCAATGTCACCCTGCCCGCCGACGTGAGCGCGCACACGCTGGAGGGGTTGCCGGCAGACAGCACGTACAACGTTTCTGTGGTGGCCAGGTCGAGGGCGGGCGCGGGCGAAAGGTCCGAGTACGTCACGGCTCGAACCCTGTCCTCAGGTAGGCCCCACCCCGCGACGTTCACTCAATGGCGGTTTAATGTTGGACCAGCGTCGCAGACGCTGGACCAACATTAAACCGCCATTGAGTGAACGTCTCGTGTCAGCATAACCTTTTATCAGTAAACCGAAAAAGATGAACCACACCCCCGCCCTATTACGTAAGAAGTATGCCGTGCAATAGCAGACGGCGGTAACTGCCCATTTTTTAAGTAAGCAGTTACAGCTGTTTGCCTTTGCACGGCAACGCTATAATCAATCCGGTCACGTAGGCACCTATATATGCATTTAAAGCTGGAGATTGCTATGCGGGACGTGCAAAATAATCAAACCATAATATGCCCACTATTTTTCTCTCTTTTTTTAGATGAGCGCGCGCATTAGATTTAGGCAGCGCATTACCTAAAAAACCGTGTTTTTTTTCTGCCCAGCGCGCGCATTAGATTGTTGCCGATTTCCGAAAAAAAACAAATAATTTCGGGACACAAAAAAAACATTTCGAAAAAAAAAAAGTTTATTTCAGGAGATGAAAAAACAATTTTCCAGCTATTTTTCTGCTTGTTTGTCTCGTTGCCCTCATTAACTTTTCTAGAAATTTGTCAAATGTTTTTTTTTATTTGAAAAACTTTCAAAAAACATTATTTTTTAAAAAATAGGTTCAATGTTTTTTTCTTAATTTTTTTCCGCCCTTCCCCATTAGATTCTAAAACATAGAAATAAAACACAGTGGCCTATACTCCTGGGAATTATAAATCTGAAAGAAAAATGTTTGTCAGTGCTAACATATTTGGTCATTTTTTTTAAATTAAAATGCATCGTTTGTTTGTATATATTAGGCCACATGAAAAAAAATTATGGCTATTTTTTCTCGTTTTGTTTCAGGCTCCACTAGTTTGATTTACATTATTCCGATAGCGGTGGTGGTGACAGCTATACTAATCCTAGTAGTAGTGTGAGTATTGAAAAGAAGATTTACATGGTCAAATATACCGTACCAGTAAAAAGATAAATTAACCCAATGTTGCTTTACTTCCAGTTTTAGAGAAAATTAAATGAGTCGGGCTTTAGGCCACTTTTGTGCACATATAGGCTAAACTGGGCCAGGAGAACCTCCTGAGGATGGTGAGATGATTGAGATGACACTGTCCTCCAGACACAGGATTCGAAATTCGAGTCCTGGCAGTCTGAGGCCGAGCACGCTACCTCTCGGTCACGGAGGCTCCCCACAATACTGACTTTCACACGTGGATGGGGAAGAAACATTTTTTGTTTCTTTAAACCGCCGAGACCGGGAACCGAACCCCGAACTCTGGCGTGAAAGGCAGCGGTGCTAACCACTACCCCAGTTTGTTGGGCATGTTTACAGTTTTAGAGACATGCCAAACAAACACGAAACGCTAAACAGTGTCAGGCCCGTTATTCCGACAATCCTATATATTTCGACAACCCTATCTTCCGACAACTCTATATTTAAACAACCCTAACTTAATACAGCCCTATATATTCAGACAACCCTATAATAATCATGTATATTCCGACAATCATATATTCCGACAACCCTGCAGACACAAAAAAAACCTGGATACGGCCCTGCTTAACAAATTCTCCTTCATGTTCATGTTGATTTAGATTTATGCTGTTTTTTTATCAATAACAGCTCCGCGATGAATGAAAAAAGCTCTTCCGTTTTTCTCTGCATTAATTATGCAAAACTGCAATAAGGCCGCCAGTGATGCAAAATCCTTCATTTTCCTTTTGTCTCTAAACAAAATCAAAACTGATTATTTTTAATTGTTTAATTGACGAGAATACCAATTGCATCACACTTTGTTAGGTTCTAGCTATTGCGATGGGTCAAGAATGGCACTGTGAAAGCCGACCTAGCAAAGAGCATTCAGTAAAAACCAACAACAATGTTATAGGTTTTTAAAGTTTCATATATATACAAAAAAACTGCGACGGTACAGGGTGACGGTGAGCGTGAAATGTGAATTTAATATTAAAGTCTCATCACACGGACGGGACATCTATGAATTAATAATTCTACCAATGCTCTTAGCTGGGCATTGTGTTTGAAAGCTAACTGTTGTGTCACTGTGGGGAGCTCGAAACAGCTGACACCACGCATGTATTGACAGGAAGGCTTTCCCAGCAAACTTGGTACACTCACCCAATGATGGTTCAAGTTCGGCCAGCGTCGCAGACGTTGGTCTAACATTAAAATAACGTAGGGCGTGTCTCGTTGGAGTAATATCCATAGTCTTGTAATCTGGTTAGTTACTGGGCTGAATGCAATCAACCTGTACTGTAGGCCCTATACTGGAAAACCTACACGTGATTACGCATGCAAATTCCGAACATGACTGGCGGTTTAACACTTTTCAATCACGACACGGACCCCACGTATTCAATACTTACACCGGGAGCTAAAACCTCCCAGTACATCATCACCGATAACATATAGAATATCAAACAAGTCAGCTTATTTTCCTAGCGAGAGTACTCTGTCTTGCAAAGCCAAAAAGGCAGTATCTGCTCACTTCACAAGTAGGCCTAAGCAGATACGGCCTTCATAACTGGTCGGGTGATATACATGTTTTGTTAAAAAACGTTTAAATTGAACGAAGCTTGAGGTGCGAATATTTTTTGACAAAATCAGAATATACCATATTATATGCACTGCACGTAACTGTAAAGTAATAGGTCCATATTTTGATGTGATACATCCAAGAATAGTTCATACATTATAAACGTAGCTGGGAAATGCGTGAAAAAATGGACAGCTCATACAAAATACAAATAAAAAAGCGGTATTAACGGGTCGTATCTGCCACTTTGTAGATTGGCAGATACGACCCTCTAATACTAAGGTGATGAAATAATGGTCAAAATATAGATATTTTGTCAGTAAGATTCTGGACCTAATGAACTTGTTTGTGTTTTGATCGATGAAGACAAAATTCGTCATCTGAGTATTAAGCATTTGTATCTGTCACTTTAACAATTATTGACATATACAACTGTTTAATGCTTAGAAGACATTTATGTATATACATTCCAATTTAAATGGTTACATACTTAAACTAAAAAGATAAAAAACTCATAAAAGCAAAATTAATAAAGCTTTTCGAAAAATTATTTCTGCTTATGAAAAAGCCTAATTTTTTGTATGGTGGGTCACATTTAGCGCTGATCGGTAAGCGGAGCGAGTCGCCTGGTCCACGGCTATAGGTCGCATACTATGGCGGTCTGAGATACAACTGCAATCGAAGGGGGGATGGCCGTGTTATTAAAATGAATATAATTTAATTTAAAAAGACATGTGGTTATTATTTGAATGGTGGACTTGAACTGAACCACATGAATGTCTATGTGATTTTTACCCATTTGAAGTTATGGAACGATAACTTCAATTGGGTGAAAATATAAAATAATAAATCTAGCAGCAATATTTGAATAAGATTGCTTTCCACACACACGCGTGGGTAGTATATTAGATACTTTCAAAATAATAAATTCATATTGTAGAATATTTCCTCTTCTATTCTTCACTCAGGGTTACATGCAATAAGAAAAAGATAAAACGCCGCATGGGACTCTACGACTACAATCCGGATCAGCCTGAAAAACTGCCAGATTCTGGAGAAAATAACTACGTGAGTATGATGTGTTGAAACTCTGATTAATACGGATAATTTTCATTTTTTAACCCCTAGAGCTCCTAGTTGTGGCATTTGAATTTTCAGTCACTGGCAATTGAAGTTGTGGATCGCGATCCACAACTTCAAGTGGGTGAAAATCACATGGGTTTGTGAAATTCATGCAAGGCCCAAGGAATATAGACTTAAGACACATTTTACTTTTAACAACACAGTATGACTGCTGTAGTCGACATTCAGTGCTCAAGTGGTTAACCCACTTGAGCTGCAAACGATAGGCCTACGGATTGACATTAACCAATTTATCAGACAATAATTATTCTCAACCGATAGTCGTGCTATTTTACAAGCACTATCTTCAATTGATGAGCCGACTATCCTGAAAATTACATTAAAATTGCATAGTTTAAAAGTTAGTATATTTAACATGTAGTAAAATCTCCCTTGTCTCACAATTTTGTTACATGTCAAGTGATCTAACTTCTGACATACTTATCAAAACATTGCAAATCTTTCAGGGTAGTTGCGACATGAATTGCAAATAGTGTGTGTGCTATTTCGGTCCAAGTTTTGTATTCTACCCCCGACCAATCAAAAAGTGGTTCAGCATGTCACATGACGAGATCAACCAATCACCGCCGTCATTCAGTTGTTATTTAAATTATGGGGTAGAATACCATACTTGGGTCAAAATGTCTCTAAGGATATAGGCCTAAGGTTTGAACTTTCAGAGCAAACTCTGTCAACATTGTTTGTCTTTTACAGGGATATGATGATATTGGAGAGGAGGCCTCGGAAAGAAAGGTAAATTTATTGTGTTTCGAATTCTCTTTTCAAATGACTGACTCATGCATATTCCGTTAAAAAATTCTGGACAGATCAAACTTATAGTGTGTAACTCTTTCAAATTGAAGGAAATATTTCCGATTGATTTATCAAAGCTAAACGAAATAAGAAGAGAGAGGTTTGACGAATACTGTTATGGCAGCGAGATCTCACAAAACGGCAGCGAGATCTCACTAAACGGCAGCGAGATCTCACAAAACGGCAGCGAGATCTCACAAAATAGTGAGGAGAGAAAAACAGGAAGAGTGGCTGAGAAAGTGGAAGAGAAATCAGTAAGTATTTTTTTTACGTTGTGACTTGCTTCTGTAATGTCACATAATGTTATTGAGGTAACTATTGTTGACAGAAGTACTTGTCGTTTTTGTACCTCTTTTTACAAGGATTGCACATGTGACGAGGGCAATGTTAGTACTAGGCCTACTGACTTGACTGGCTCATGCAGCTCATGGACAGATCACCCATACCAGACCGCCATCTGGTGTGAAAACGAAGAAAACAGCCACCCTTTCGGCAAAAAGGATGATATAATTATGGTAATCAAAAGCTCATCTAACACGAGACGTCGGAACAATGTTAGCTTAATGTTGGCCCAACATCAAACTAACATTGTCTCGTATTATGATCGCTATATGTGTTACATTATTGTAGAACATAACATTCAACAATAGCACAATTTTGATGTGTACATGATTAGTTCAAATTATTTTATCTTCAACGTCCGATAATTATGTTAGTATACAACATAACAGCATGTCGTAAAGTAAGGTTTCCCCAGCAGAAAACTAGACGTTGAACCAATGTTGATTTAATGTTGGGCCAGCGTCGTAGACGATGGGCCAACATTGAGACAACATTGGTTCAACATCTCGTGTTAGCTGTATGTGTATATTCTGTATGTATTCATAATAATGGCAGTATCTGCTTACTTGTAAAGACTAAGTAGATACCGCCTTGCTTTGCCCGCGTTATCAATGGTCTCGCTGTTCAGTCAGTCTCGGCCAGTGTTTTGTACCTTCCGTGTGTTATAACACAATATCTTTAATATTTTGTAGTCAGAGGGTTTTGATGGCTTCGGAGAGGAAACAACGGAAAACAAGGTAACACACACTTATAAATTAGCATCACTAATCTATGATACATGTAATATGTTTTCTTGCAAAACAATCAAAACCTTTTACGATAAATTCATTATGTGTTATCTTTTTTCAATAATGAAGGTGATGCCTCCCACGAATACACCAACGTCAAACCAGAACACAACGGACACCATCTCGAAGTACTGTTACGGCAGCGAGGTTATTATAGAGCCATATGGTGAAAAGAAAGGAACTAAAGCGGTGTCTCAAACAGTGGACCAACAATATGTAAGTATTTAGGCCTATTGACATTGTAGATTACAGCTCTGGCATCACACACATAACGTATTATATTTCTCAACCCCCGTTAACCCCTGTGCTGCTGAATTGTTTTTTTCTATTTTTCATTCATTCGGAGCTGGATTTGCTGACGCAATTTCCAGCTTCGAATGACGAAAAATATTTCCAAGTTTTAAAAAACAGGCACGTTCTAATATCAATAATCTAATAAACTGAGTAGGATCTACATGTACCAGAGCATTAATTTTATCAATTTCAGTGGCATTTTATTAATTTTGAAACTTATCTGAAACCTTCCCACTATACACGAGATGTTCAACCAATGTTGTTTTAATGTTGGGCCAACGCCGGCGCGATTAAACCTACGTGGTCACGTGCCATTTTGTATATATATATATATCTGTAATATTGCACTTGATATAATATATTTATGATAATGTTAAGCAATACATATCGCCAGGGTTGGAATTTCGAATCGTATATATATCTGGATTGCCAGATTGATGGATTGATGGATTGATGGATTGATGGATTCATGAATTATTTTCTTGATGATTTTCTTGATGAATTTCTTGATGGATTTCTTTATTTGTTCGATAATATTGAATTAAATGTGGGGTACCGGGATATAGGATCATCCACCATTGTTATTGAATCTGTTCTAGGTATACCTGAACAATGAAAAGAAACCTAAAGATATATACAAATGCATAATTATGGTACTGGAGTATGTACAGTGATGTAGTAAAACGACGTTAAGGATTACATAGTATTTTAAAAATCAAACATAATCTCAGGTAAAAGTAATAAATGTCGAAGTCTGCAAAACAAGTAGCTCCGAGCCATGTGACCATGCACACACAGTCGCTATGTGCGCGAGATTCCTCGATATTATCGAGTTATATATGAGTAATTTTCAACCACTCGAGGTTGTGGATCGCGGTAGCGAGACACAACCTCGAGTGGGTGAAAATGTAAATGAATAACTCAGCAGGATAAGGATTAAGGTTAAAGTATAGTTTAAAAAAAAGTTAAAAAAGACTTTTGCTTCGTGTTATTGCGAGCTGTGGTTGATACACATGCCAACAAAATTATGTAAATGTTTATCAAATATGCATGGCATATTTATTATATTGGAAACTCATAATCATGATAATTGATTTAAAGCAGCCCCTTGGGATGACATCAATTTTGGTTTTACTTCCGCACTGAAGTAGTGTATCCCACGGATCATGTTTTTATTTTTTTCAGAATTTTCATATTTTTACAAATATTTTTAATCAACATTTCTTTGAAACCAGAAGAAACCCAAACAAACTATTTGTATACCCGAAGGACGATTGAATGTTTTCACAGCATTGGGCCACATGCTGATGGCATCGGCCCAGCGTTGGGTAGACAATCAGTGCTGCAGGTGTGTCCTCCCGTGTCCTGACTATGAGACACCAACTATCCCCCAATTAGCGGCGACTGCTCTAATCTTACCGTCTGATACGTGGGAATATGTGATGGAAAGTGCTTAATATTGCTGACTTGTTTTGTTTACATGGCAATATACGACCTGGAAATACAACTATTTCGCTCTGTTTCGGTGCTTTAAAATTGTTTTTTGACTTTCTCGTATTTTTAGCTAAGATCAGTAGGCTATATAGCTTCATATAAATTAAATTTTCAAAATTGACAACATTGAAAATGTCTCATCCCAAGGGGCCCCTTTAATCTGTTATTTCTAAATATAGGTAGGCTCTATATGATTCTGTCGGCTACCGACTATTCTCATACAAATTATGAAAAGCTCATTCGATAGTATGTACGTTTTTGAACTTTTAATGCTGAAGAAACACCATAGAGATGTTATCGAAGTGTAATTAAATCAATTACGACCTTGACATTTTCAATTACAAATACAATTAAACTCACTGGAAGATATGTTTTCAATTACAAATACAATTACATCTAATCATATTTTTTCAATTACAATTATAATTACACTGTATTTGTAATTATAGGAACTCCGTGGGATAAGAATTTTTAATTTTGTCAATTTTTAAAATTTAACTTATATGAAGCTATATAGCCTACTGATCTTAAGTAAAATAAAAAAAAAAATAAAAAACAATGTTAAAGCACTGAAAATGACGAAACTAGCTCTATTTCCAAAACGTATATTGTCATATAAAGAAGCATGTTTACATCACACAACACATTAGACCACAAATACTGACCATCTCAGATGACATGATCAAAGTAACCACGTGGTTACATCAATAGCTGCCGCCCTTAATTGGTCTGGGAACGCATTGATCAGGGAGGCTCCCCCACAGCACCGATTGTCTGCTCAACGCTGAGCTGACAGCATCAACATGTGGCCCAATGCTGTAGGCACATTCAAACGTCCTTTAGCAGGTTTTTATGTATACATACAATTTGTTTAGGTTTTCCCCGCATTCATAGGAATGTTGATAACAAATATTTTTTTAAATCTAAAAAATTCTGAAAAAAATAAAATCATGATCTTTGTGATACACTACTTCATTACAAAATTAAAAAACAAAAAATGATGTCGACCCACGGAGCCGGTTTATTTACTCAATTACTCAATTAAAACTGTAATTGACCACAACTTTGCTGTTTTACTAAATCACATACTATTCCACTGATTTTTTTTACAATTTAAGGTCACCGTTGCTACCATTGACTCATCAGAAACCAGTGGCAATACGTCAAACAATCTGACTGACTACTATTTAGGCAGCGAGGAATTTTATATGGATACAAACTTATGTGTTGACGAAGATGACAAAGTTGTTACCATCGAGTCAGAATCTGAAGTACAAATGGTGATTATTACGCATCTCCGAAATCATCGGGATGTTTACAGTATTTCGCATTTGATTTGATTGATTAGATTCATATACAAAATACACAATATTGTAAAAATGTATTCCTTTTCATATCAATATAACAATAAATTTCATATGCCTAACAATGAATTTGGTTATTTTTTAGACCTCGCACAACTGCGCAGATAATGTTGGACATGCCCCCTTGATGCACAGCACACATGGACCTGATGACCGCCATGATCTGACATATTATGTTGGTAGTCAAGGACACGTCATGCACCCAGGTGTGCGTGTTCTTCCAAGTGTGAGAAGTACTGAAGCGTAGCGCATAAATCATGGCACCTACACTCAATGAGAGGAGGCGCTCTATAGCCTCATCCTCCCACCAATGTATAGCTAAATTCTTAAAGACAGAGATATATTCTTAAACATGTTAAAGGTTTTTGTTATATATGGTATAATACTGCCGTGCAAAGTCAAAAGGCAGTATGTATCTGTTTATTTTAGAGGGGATCAGATACTGCCTTTTGGGGTACTGCCGTGCAAAGCCTAAGAGACAATATCTGCTTGCTTTACAAGTAAGCAGATATTGCCTTTTGGCTTTGAAGAGCAGAATAGACAAATCTTCTATTTTAACATGTATCAGCGCACAGGAATATCAAATCTGAAGCGAAGGCTTATTATAATTATGACTGTTTGAGTTATTTATGTGGATCATATATATTACATTCCACCCTCAAAACGATTGATTGTGATATATGTGATTATTGCCATATGATGTACATGTGTGTGATGTGTGTAGTGCTATGCTGTATGTGATGTGATGTATGTAGCATGGTGTGTGTAGTATGATGTGTGCAGTATGATGTGCGAAGTGGTGTGTTCAATCTGTGTGGTGTCTAGTGTGAAGTGCAATGTGTGTGGTGTGTTGTATGTAATGGGTTGTGTGTGGTGTGATGTGTGTATTGTGATGCGTATGTGTTGTGATGTATGTGATGAGATGTGTATAGTGTGTGGTGTGGTGTATGCAGTGTGATGTGTGTGGTGTAATGTATGTGATGTGTTGCATGTGAAGTGTTGTGTGTAGTGTGTTGTATGTAGTGTAATGTGTGTGGTACAATGTGCGTGGTGTGCAGTGTGTTATTTGTGTGGTGTGATGTGTGTAGTATGGTGTTTGCTGTGCATGGTGTTGTTTATGTGATTCAATGTGTATGTGTATGTAGTTTATGTATTGTGTGTAGTATGATGTGCTTGTATAGTACGAAGTGTGCAGTCCAATGTGTGTATGTATGTAGTGTATGTATTGTGTTGTGTGTGGTGTAATTTGTGATATAATATGGTTATGAAATATCTAAAAACCATTTAATCTAGTTATATTTTAATCACGATGCGTCAACACTGTCATACAAGTGTTTATATTACAAATGAAGAAATAGGACACGTTGTATTACATAATCTTTTTATTGCTATTAAAATTATTGGTACAATAAAATCAAATGAGCATGCATAGAATATATTCTACATTATATATCAGATAGTTGAGGGTAACAATCTCGACATAGCAATGCACCAAGCTGATTATTGTAATCTTCCCTCAGAAAACACATACTGTGTATGTACCTGTTAGTTGTGATCGAAGGTTATGTCAAAGTCTTTCTGGAAAAATAATAAACATATTATTATAATTTCAAAAATTATTTGCCTGTTTACACATAATTCATACATCTTAAAAATAATAAACTCATCATAAAAATACTAACCCATCCTCCTTGTTTATAAATCCATTCAGTCAAATTATTTGCTATATATGAGCCAATAGTCCAGTTGCTGCGCTTATATGTTCCATGGGGACCTAGAAATTATGAGAAGTGTAAGATGTTTCGACTGATTCATATTATTATGATGTCACTGGACAAATTTAAGTTTGTTGCCCAAGTGGCAACTTTGGGCAACTTTTTTTATTAGCATAATTAAAATAATTAGCATAATCGGCTTAATCTTCATTATGATCCGAGGTAAAATGTTACTTTTGAACCTGTGGCTGCAGAAAAAATGGCCAATATCAAATTTATGTTTAGGTCAGATCAAAACAAATCACTTCTGATCTTATATTTATCCTCTGCCGCGCTGATAATAGTTTTTTCGTCTGTCCGTCCGGCCGTCCGTCCGTCGTGCCGTCCATTCATCACTAGCCTTGGCTAATCTATATATTAATAACTGTTTTAGCTGCAGTGGTCACATTTGTATCTGGCGAATATCTCGCTGAAATTCGAACATGGGTGACCTTGACCTACTTTTGCAGATCATACAGGTCAAAGGTCACGCTTGCCTTATTTCCAATCAATATATAAAGACCGCTCTAAGAAACCGTTCTAGTTACAGTGTCCCAGTCTGCACCACTGGTGTATCTGGTCAATATCGCGGTCAAGTTGAGATATAGGCGACTGTTACATATTTTTTAAAAAATGGGTGACGACTAAAGGTCAAGGTCAATGCCATATAACATGTATAATTTTATCAAATGTGTTGCTCGTTGATCATATCAAGCACTTTGTTGATTAATGTATGGCGAACGTCAGGAATAGTGGCAGACATTGCAGACAGTTGTAAGGCATGCCTCACAAGTGGTGAAAAGTACCAAGGTGCAACTATCTTTATCATCTTTGCTCGATAGGCATATGAAGAATTAAGTGCCAAAAGGTGTCAGAGAAGAGCTGTGAGGGTGTTGCAATATATATCAACTGACTTCTAAATCGCGATGCAATAAACCACAGCCAACAAGCGCCAGCTGAATCAACTTCTCTGCAGATTCAGTCATGGACACAACATCAGCATGGTGGGAAGAGAAAACTGTCTTGTACATCACAATGAGGCTGAAATAACCTTGGTAAGCTACAAATTGAAATTTGGTAAAAAAGGTGAGGCAGTGGGACAGATCAGTGCTTGATATTAACACCATGCTGTCATTGCGCTGAGAGGAA
The DNA here is from genome assembly GCA_964017125.1 of Flabesymbios commensalis. Lineage (NCBI taxonomy): Eukaryota > Metazoa > Annelida > Polychaeta > Terebellida > Flabelligeridae > Flabesymbios > Flabesymbios commensalis. The sequence goes on along the minus strand of OZ024906.1, from coordinate 77,162,524 downwards.
ATGCCAAGGTCTGTCACAGTGCGACTCGGTTTCTTTCCCATGTGGAAAGGGCGAGGTCCCAGCATTAAAAAACCCCCAATATTCCTGCACTAGATGAGGTACTAGATGGGGAACATGATGTCACAGAAAGTGACTTGATGGATATAGGATATAGGATGAAATTTACTTCCTAAGCTTCTTGGTGTCATCAGTCTTAGATATTGTGGAGGGCCTCCGCGACCGAGTAGTATCGTGCTCGGCCTCAGACCGCCAGGCCTCGAATTTAGAATCCTGTGTCTGGAGGGCAGCGTCATTTCATTCATCTCACCATTATCAGGAGGTTTCCCTGGCCCAGTTTAGCCTATATGTGTACAAAGGTGGCCTAAAACTCCCATTCATTTAATTCAGTCTTAGATGATTGTTGCAAAGAATCAGAGGAAATTCATGTTGAGGAGGAAGAGGAGGAGGGCGAGTCCGAACAGTTCATTGATCGAAAACAATGAACTGTTAGATTTTTTTGTATATATAAGCTTATCGTACATGAAGTGTTAGGATGTTAGAGTATGTTTCAATGGTTTGTTATATCTGTGTTGTTCACACCTTGTCAATAACACCCAGGTAGCCTGTGTTAATTGTATGGATAACTTTTTTGGGCGAAATGATTATTTCACTGTTTTTATTGAAACAGGGCCGTTGTCATGTGGTGATAATTATGTGGACCTCCATCAGCCTTTAATTTGTGTGGCTCATGACACGAACCTCTTTGTTTTGCCAGCAAGTATAATGCGCTGTTTATTTACGTATGTCGGCCTACTGTAGCCTGTGTATAGCTGCAGGTTAGACCAAAAATTGAATGAAAATTGCCATTGAAAGAAGCCCCCATATTACGTTTAGGGATGGTCGTTCTGTACCCCCCCCCCCTTGTCTTAGTTTGTATACGGACCTGTGAATGACTCAGCGATAGGCATATGGCTAATTACCCTAGAATTGATACTCACAGAAGAGCCAATTTTGACCCACCTAGACAAAATTAGACTATAGCAGGTTTAGGGGTATTCAAGGGTGAGTTTTCAGGTACAGCAGCTGCATAGATATAAGGGTTTTATTGTAAAAGTGAAGCAAAAGAACCCAACTGTTTTAATGTGTGAAGTATAACAATTGTTGGCCTATGTCTACATAGCCTATAAATAATGAGCTACAATACAAATATAATTGGCATCCTGGTGTTTGCTAACACAATACTTACTTTAATAATCTATATCAATATATAACGTAACTACTAGGCCTACCCCCCTAAAGGAAAACTCCTAGAGATATGTATATATTTAGGCATACACTCAATTCTGTGAATCTAACTTCAGATTAAATTGCAATTTATTTATGACTAACGTTACTCTTTTATACTGATTAGGTCGTGGGCGTCCTGGGCACTGTCCATTTCATATTATTGGTCAATTTAGTTTGATTTGCATCATAATCATTCCCTTTGACCTGGATCTCTTTATTACCATTAATGTCAGAAATGAATTACTTATGTCTGAATTATATTGAAATGTGGTATTGGAGATTTGTGTACGTCAATTGGTTCAAAATTAACATTTGGCATTACTCCCCATTGCTAATTATGCTAATTATGTTAATTATGCTAATTAAAAAAGTTGCCCAAAGTTGCCGTCTGGGCAACAAAGCTGAATTTGTTTATAAACCCATTGGGAACATGAATCAATCGAAAAACCTTACACTTCTCACAATTTCTAGGTTCTCTGGACGGCAACTGGACTACAAGGAATGTCATTAATTGTTTTATACATCCCTTTAGATGCTGATTGTATGGCTAGGGTACCACAGAACGTAAATAGTGAAATAATACGTCCCGAGTTACACGTTTTATCCTGAAATAGATCATCAGCAATTGCACTTATTACAGTTATATCAACGTCATCAAACCTTTTTTATAAAATGTTAAATATTTTATAATTTAATTTTACATGCACGTGATACGGATGTGTCCAAACTTGTTTGTGTAATTTTTTTTTTTTTTTTTTTATAATTTGCATTTTGTAAGTTTATCCTTTTTGTATTTCTTTATAATTTTTAATTTGTAAGTTTTAATTTATTTATTTATTATATATATATTTTTTTACAAGTTGTTATTTTTATAATATTTTTTTTTTGTACTTTTTTTAATTTTTCTATTGTAACTTCCTAATTTTTAATTGTTTTTATTTTACATTTTTTTAATTTGTAAGTTGTAATTTTTTGTTTATTTATTTTACACACCACTACAGTATATGTTTTTAAATTGCAAATGGTGTCTACTGGTGAGTCATCACAGATCAAAGGGAGGGGGACCCAAAAGGTGGGGGGGTGAGTCATATTATTGATAGTGCAATACACCACAGAACCAATTATTGTGAAGTGTTTGGCGTCCTTTTCAATGCTGACAAATGACAAAGCACACACAAGTCCATACATATTCATGAGGAAAGTAGGGAGCTGTGATGAGTCATACCAAGGGAAGGGGGACCCAAGTGGTGGGGTTAGTGGTGAGTCATTGTTTTGATTGTGCAATACACTAGCTAACCAATCAGAGTGAAGTGTTTTTCACCTTTTTAATGCTGACAAAGCACAAACAAATCTAAACATGTTCATGAGGGAAGTGGGGGAATGTGAATGAGTCATACCAAGGGGGTGGGACCCGAGGGGTAGGGGGTGGTGAGTTATTTTATTGATTGTGCAATACACCAACGAACCGATCAGTGTGAAGGGTTTTGCGTCCTTTTTATTGCTGACAAAGCACAAACAAAGCTATACATGTTCATGAGGGAAGTGGGGAGCTGTGATGAGTCATACCAAGGGGAGGGGGACTTAATGATAGTGGTGAATCATCACAGACAAATGGGAATGGGGTACAAAGGATCTTGCCTAGTTAAGTTTGAAACCATTGTATCAAAGTTAATTTCACACAGTTTCATGGTGTTAGGGTTGATACCAGTGGATTGATGTTAATTTCGCACAGGACCACGCGCTGTGCGCTCCCACATGACGCTCAAATTGAATTATGATAAGTCATGTTATAAAAAAACGTCAGGTAATTTCCATTCAGTTGAAAACAGATATAAACGTTTTTGGATACCCAGACTGTTGGCCTTCCTAGTTGTTTCAATTTGTAAGGCTGTGGTTATACATTAACCATACTACTAGGTGCAAAATGTTACACCAGCTATCAGTGTGTTTTTATTACAACAGTGAGACTCCCCTGGAGACCCTCTGTGCCAAATACTTTTGCAAACTATTGTTTGTATTTATTTCACCGTGTACACAGTACATTATAGCTATACCAGCAAATATGATACATTAAATCAATGTTTAATTACAATTGGGCCAGTGTATACATTTGTCACATTCATAGTGGAATAAATATAGTTGATAGTTGTTCTAATTTGAAGTAAACTCTGGAGATCACACCCATACTAGTCCAATTAAATCATCCATCTCCTCTGACAGATCCAGGTCACAGGGGTCAAATAGTGGCAGCCTCTAGGGAGACCTCCTGTGTATACCCAGACACGAAGTCCGATCCCTGTGACCTAGACCCTTCTGTAGGTTGTAACCTAAGCTAATCTGTCCGATTTAATCATCACTGTAAAAGGCAAATAGCATGTTGATCTTAATATTAACCCTTTCCCCGCAGCGGGACCATCTTTAATCGTCAGCATGTGACGTTTTCATCATTTATTTATCAGCAAAATGTATGTCTACACTACAATATATACAGAAATATGAATTATTAATTCTTTGTATACATACATATACATTGTCACATTGATAGTAGAATAAATATAATCGTTATAATTTGTAAAAGTGAGTGTTCTGGATTCGAAGAAATAAGTCCCTGACTGTTGCAATTATATCCTCACATACTTGTTGGCATGGTAGTCTGTGGTTCTGTGTAACAACCACATATAACTTTATATAACAAATGCATACGATCTAATAGGCCTATTCACTGTTAAGTTGATTAACTACACTTTACATGCATAATATATCGTGAACAAAAAATATATTGAAAAACAAGTGTCTATCTAAATCATTTCAATTTGTAAGGGTGATCTGGTAATGATATTCATTTCATTGGGATAATAAATAAAATATTTTCAAGAAAAAATTACTTTAAAGCAGTATAATATATAATTAAATAAAGATAATTAATTAAAATAGATACTAGAATATAGATTATTAATTCTCATGCAGGTAATGCAGATCTATGGCGTGATGGGCCTACGCCGGGAGTTCCATTATGGGGTCCCAGCGGCCGACGAGGGACTCCGCCCAATCTCACCATTAAAACTCAAACTTCCTCCTCCTCCGCCGGGTCGACGGTTTCAAACAAGCCAGAAAAATCTCTTCTCTCTTGTCATGTTTATTTGATTAACATGCGATAACAGCAAAGCACAACCTTCCGCGCACTGCACGTCTCTATTGACTTAGTGAGAGCGAGCTACGGCACGTCCGTAGTCGCTGAGTGTACCGCCTGAAGTGCGGGAAAAATACCAAGGCCGCACACATTGCTCTATGTGCGCACGTCACCACGGTATGGAAACGAGGCGGTCATCCCCGTCCCCCCGCGTCGAGGAGGCTGGGGATAAACGCCACATTAATTGAGCGATGTCAGGATCCTACATTACCCCCGGCTGAGTGACAACGTAGGACCAAACTGACGTGTAGGAGACTGCTTCGTGCAAGTAGCGGGGTTGTAAAATATGTAACCTCTTATAACTAAGCATAGTTTTCTTTAAAAAAAATATAGCGAGAGTGGTTACAGCGTGGGTGGTTGAAAGCGCAGCATTATACGTGAATTGTCCTATCCTCTTAACACCAACTGTCCTTTATGTATGATTCATGTGCTGCAAGCTGCGATCAACCCATTCATTTAATTAACATAATTTCTATTAGTGCTTTAGCAATGAGCTTGCTAAAAAAAATGTCTTTACATTTATATATCTGTACACAATTCTGCCAGGCCTGGCATATTTATTTACAATTTAACAACATTGTTATTACGAGGTATGCGGTTGGGCCCGCCATAGATGTCGTTAGGCGCAACTATGGCGTGAACCATCTGCACGAATCGAGCGGGAGTCTGGATTATTCGTCCGACTTTCGCGATTAACGATATGCACATGTTTGCTTTTTGTCGAGTCGATTACGGCATCATCAGCACCCGGGGTTTTACCCCGTAGATGTAAAGGTATGGGGGAATACGTTCGTAAACCACCACCGTTCCCGTTAGCGCGGGACGCGGCAGGGGCTCGCGAATGCGGCGCTACGTAAGTATTGTCTCTGTTAGACAAGTTGACTTTAACATCTATTTGCTTTGGGACTGTGGCTGATTTTTGACTGCTTATGACTGCCGTCGACTTTTTTGTGTTGACTCTCGTCCCGTTGGACGTCGGAGTGTCCGTACTACCAGGTCTAGGTGGACCCTGTGGATTCTTACTAGATGTCCTGGTAGCCGTCGACTTCCGTGGTTTGCTTGGCGTTTTACGCTGTATTGTCGTACCTGTCGTAGGCTCGCACTCCATATGTGCGGGTTTAACGCGATCTAAAGAGACCGTCTCAACCTTGCCTTTAACTAGGATTTTCATTACTCTGCCACTCCTCGCGACGACCTTGTATGGTCCGTCGTAAGGGGCGGCAGAGTAATGAAAATTATTTAACTAATGAAGCATCTGAGATAGCTGGCCTATTGGCTCTGCGTCTATCCCAAATGTGTTTAAAATGGCATGTCGTATTAACACATGCCGTGCGCGGACAGGTTGTGCAATGCCGTGAAAATCAGATGAAAAATGTCTGTGATATGTTGAAGCTTAGAAGTGTAGACTGTAGAAAATGTTCATGCTATGTCGCATGGTGCGAGAAACGGGGGTTGCAGATTAGTTGAAAAAATATGCGTCGTTGAAGTTTCACCTAAGTGCTGTTCACAAATTCACAAAAGGTATGTATTGATTGAAGTGAAAACTGAAGGTCTATATGAGACATAAAACGTTTTCACTGAGTCACACACATGCAAAATGGTACCGTGAAAACCGTAGGTCGCAGTGGTACATAAAAACAATATGCCAGATACAACTGTGATAAGCTATGCTAAGCTAGGATAATAGTATTTTGTAAATCGACCTGGGTGAAAAAAAAAAAATTTCACACAAGTCGAAAAACACATTCAAATATTTGCAATGTTTCGCAATAGCGCAACTGTCAAATCGAATATTTCTGTATTTATAAAAAAATTTTAACTTCAGAAATAACCATCGTGAGAAAATTTCGTTCTCAAACTGATAGACTAAATGTGACTGCGAAGAAAAACAGTGACATTTATGATTTAAGAATAATATCTAAAACGTGACTGACAGTAGTCTATGCTGATAAATGATAAAGTATATCATTTCGCTGAAAAATGATGTCTGTGATGAACATTCCACGTTTTTTTTTCTTTTATAATGGTACGTTCATCACCGAGTCATTCTCATAACCATTCGAATCAATCGCTCGCATCGATTCATTGGTTGACGTATAAACCGACTGTGTTCGGTGCGGTTGTTTTTATGTCGTCTGTGGTGGGTGTGTGTGTGGTGTATTGTCGGTGCTAACAGCCTGTGCAGCAGGCAGCATGTGGCTTATAGTCTGTGACGGTAAGCTTTGAGCGGTACGTACATAGTATACAGTCAGCATCCTCGTCTCGCCTCACATTAGCATATTCATTAGCTACTGCGTGCCCAAATAAGGCGCTAAATAGCCTAGCACGATTACAAACACCGAAAGGCGTTTAAAAGTGAACAAAAAGTCTCGCACAATTAGTGGCAGAATTTGTTTTCGAAACAACTTATTTACACATCTTCTCCCTCAATCGTTTTGAAAAAGAAGATTTACAAACAATTTTTAAAAAAAAATTATTACAATCAGTCCGTGTAAAATTTGGAACACGTGACAAATGATCTCCACCAAATCAAAATGGCGGCTTATTTTATGCTAATGTGATGCTGCGACACAGGTTCACTGTCCCGATGCATGCCGGTTAGGGGGGAACACGTGGGTGCCCACGGCGGGCGAAGAGCTAAGTTAGGGAAACCAGCGTCCAAGATGGCGCACACCTACCAAATACAAGTACAATATTCAGCATTCTCTGAAATAACATATGATAATAGTACAAAATATTGACCTAAGGTCCTGGGAATATTTTTAAACAGACCAAATAAGACCGTTTATTGACATTCATTTAGGGAAACAATTTATTTTGGCCCTAAACCTATTAAAGGTTACCCGAGTCGAAACGATATTTAAAATTTCTGTCGATTTGTAGGAAAAAATCGGGAAAAATGACGAGATTTCGTCTATGGACTTTAAAATCGAGTTACCCAATTATGGTAATCAACGATAAAAATTGAGTTACAGAAAATACCTACTTCCTACTCGCCTACAGTGGCATTAATAAGATGAAGGCATTAAACAAACTCTTACAATAAAAAAATGATAGACTATGTCTATGAGAATAATTTTCTGGATTCTTCTAGAGAAACCGGCAAGGCCGCCATCTTGAAAAGGCGCCAAACACGTGGGATTTCAAGCAAAAGTTTAGAAATTTACGCCATTTTCGACGTAAAGAAACGTGCTTCTCTTCTGATAACTCTTTCTGACTAATTTAAACTGGCATATATATATTTTGACCTACAGCTTTCACGTACCTTATGAAAAAAATGCTATTGATTTTTTTCGAAAAATCCCTTAAAATTAATGAAAACTATCCTTGAAAACAGCGGTTTTCAACTGGCGTCTAGGTGAAAACACTGTTGCGTAGACGATGAGTCGTCAGGGGTCACCAGTATGGCGTGATGGGCCTACGCCGGGAGTTCCATTATGGGGTCACAACGGCCGACGAGGGACTCCGCCCAATCTCACCATTAAAACTCAAACTTCCTCCTCCTCCGTCGGGTCGACGGTTTCAAACAAGCCAGAAAACTCTCTTCTCTCTTGTCATGTTTATTTGATTAACATGCGATAACAGCAAAGCACAACCTTCCGCGCACGGCACGTCTCTATCGACTTAGCGAGAGCGAGCTACGGCACGTCCGTAGTCGCTGAGTGTAACGCCTGAAGTGCGGGAAAAATACCAAGGCCGTACACATTGCTCTATGTGCGCACGTCACCACGGTATGGAAACGAGGCGGTCATCCCCGTCCCCCCGCGTCCAGGAGGCTGGGGATAAACGCCACATTAATTGAGCGATGTCAGGATCCTACAGATCTGTACATTGTCAAATATAGAGTGGAACTAGGTACATCAAAAATTCAGTTAACAATGCTGACACATCATTGGATAGCATCATAATGCTCAATTATGCTGACACAACATTAAATAGCGTCCTATGCTGACGTCAGCATTCTAGCAGCGTCCTGACGCCCATTCATCATCCTCTGATGAGTCATACAAAAGGGATGGGGAGCCAAGGGGAGGGGGACTGTGATGAGTCATCCTTTCCAAGGAGGGGAGGGGAAGCCAAAGGGAGGGGATAGTGATGAGTCATCCAAGAGGGGCGTGTCCTCCACCAAACACCTACAGGAGGAGGGGAATGACGGTGCCAACATTAAACCAACCATACACCGCTGTTGCCAGCATTAAAAGCGTTAAACTGTTCATACGCCGATGATCTTATACTTGAATGATAGTTTTCGTACGCCAGGGTGGCCCTACTACTACTAACATCTTCTTAATGTTTTGTTATTTCTCTCTGGGGAGCGATAATTGTCTAGCATAAGCTGCTTCATGTAGCATGAGTAAACTCGTTGGTTATTTTAAAATGAAATATCTTCTTATTTGTCAAGTACTGCCTTTATGATTCGCAGAGCAGTATACATCTGCTCAAAAATAAGTGTATGATCAGCAATTAATGATCAACTAATCAAATGTAACATGAGGAATACTGTTATTATCTGTGCTTATGTAATCATGTGTGTATTTTTATTTTACCTTGTGTGCTCATGTTTCAGACAATTTCTTGAAGGATTGAGGGGCGCCTTACGATTTGGGAGAAAGAAAGCTGCCACTGCCTAAACAACTGGAGTCCAGTATGGTTCAGTTACTGGATTATACTGGACTATTATTTCTAAAGTGCCCATATGAGTGGCATTTTGGCATTGTATTGTGCAAGTGTCTACATGTTGTGCAAAATGACGTTATTTATTGTCACATTATAAAAGTAATAAAAGTATCATAATCCTACCACACGTTCTGCTAGCAGGGAGCAGAGCATCCCAGAAAACTTGAGACGTTGGCCTAACGTTGGTTTACTGTTGGCCCACTGTGTAAGACATTGGCCCAACAGTAAGCCAGCGTTGGCAGATACTGCCTTTTGGCACCCTGGTCATGTTATCGTTGTTGTATCATTATGGCTGATGAAGTGTTATGATTCCATTGCATAATTTGGATGGATAAACACTGATAGCCAGAACATATAATTAGACAAACATCAAGACAGTAAAATAGGTATGGGGCCATTTTCTAAAAAATCGAGCAATAACGATAAAGATATTTTGAGAAAAAATCATTTTGATTTTGTGAATTTAAATGTTATGTATGCATATAGGATACTATGCCAAGCATCAGTGTGCAATATCCAAGCAGCATGTTATATATTAGCACTTTTAGAGACATTAATAGAAATCTTTTTTGTCTTTACCGGTATGGCTTAAATAGTAGGCAATTTTATAACGGTAAAGACAGAACATTAAACGGTAAAGACGGTTTTGTAACGATAGAGATGTTACTGTAACGGTCAAGAAAAAAAATTGTTAAATAAATAGGTGATATAAGCTTTATATAGCAGGCCTGGTTTTTAGTATAATTGCATGCAGACTTCCACACCTTGTGACTAAAGGGACATTAAATTACCACAGAAATTACCTTTTAAAATAGTATTTGTCTTTACCGTTTTATGCCGGTCTTTACCGTTTTAATGGTTAAGACAAATCATTATAACGGTAAAGACACACTATTTGGCATAAAATAAACATTTTACAAAATATGTGCATACTTTTGACTTCATAACGTTGTTTTCTTCATGTACTGATGACAAGAATAATCTAGAACAGCTATTTAATTTTTCAACCAAGGTTATTAGACACACGGTAAAGACATCCTATTGTTGTGACATTTTTTTGTGACATCCTATTTTACACTTATATTGTATTTATCTTTGTCCAGATATCAAATCTTGTTTACTTTAAGAAAAAAATAGTTGACTAGATCCCGGAATTTATGTGCTAGAGCCATCTGGTGAATACTTGCAGAAATAATAGGCTTTATGGGCTCTTGTTAACGGTGAAGACATTTGCATTTCAAAACTTGGACCACGACTTAATATTGAATAACTGGTGATTCAGTCAACTTTTTTATACATATTTTATTTTATTATCAAGAAAAGACATTTTAGAAATAGGGCCAACCTGTCATGAATTGCAATAACGTAATTATATGACATTAACAAGTTTTCAAAAAATCACAAACCCATTTCGGACACGGTGAAGACAAATCAAGCATATTATATCGAATAAAAACTTGATTTTCCAAGATAAATGCTTGTGAAAAAAATTCTGAGCTCTAAATACATGTCTTTAACTGATTAAATGATAAAAATAATGAAATAATGCAAACTTTTTGAAAAAATGTTGGTGACATGTCTTTACCGTTTTTGCTCAAATATTTTGAAAATGGCCCACATACACTTTTTAAATGTTTTTGTGTATAGCCTATATTGTGTACGCATGTATTATTGTTGTAATATTTATGTCACAGCTATGTTTTATAAAAAATAAGGAACAGCTGAACAGTATGTCACACATTAAATAAAAAAATACAAATAGACAGATTTATTTTTTCTTCGTCTCACAACTTTATTGAATTTTTTTAATGATCAAACACGGTGGTATAGGTATTTTATTTTTTTATTTTTATAACGGTATAGTTAGTAGAGCATGATGTACGCTGAACAATTGTTACATTTTAGGTACTATTGTGTTTATTCCCCATGTAGGGGCCTACAATGAGACATAATAAGGCATAATAAGATGATACTGATGGTGGCCGTAAACTGCTCAGTCGTTATTCCTACCTCGCGGAACTGTAGATTATGAAACTACTACGCATATTCCCACCGCAAAGCTCGGCTTCTCCCGAGGCCGCGTCAGCGACCTTGGGAGAAGCCGAGCCTTGCGGTGGGAAGATGCTACTATGCGTAGATTACAAATCAAATGAAATCAAATACTCTTTATTTAATGAGGGTATATCATTTAGCGCAGAAGCCCAAATTTGCAATGGGCCCTCGCTTCCCCCACGTCGTAGGGCACAATACATTGCAATAACGTTGCATGAACTGCGTTACCGTTAATACAACGTAGTAACCCCAGTGGGATATCGACAATTGACACTATTATGTAGGCCTATAATTATCATTTGCCATCCTCAGTCTTATATTGTAGGTAATCATGTCATACACATTTACCGCAAGTGATAAACTTATACTGCAAAACCGTCAAATTACTTACAAGTAATCAGATACTGTATTTTGACATTGCAGAGCAGTGTAGGTGATTCACTGAGCAAACTGATTTTTTAGACAAAATACAACGCGGCACATTTCAAATATTTATTCGCTTCTTCATTTGTAAAATTGTCATGCGTTATAAATTAAATATGATACCCACCATATTTGAAGTGGGCTAACTCAAAAAAATACAATACATCGCTTATCGAAGTAAAACAAATTATATTAACAAAAAAATGCACTTATTTTGCAGACATAATTATAGTTAGACCAATTATATCCTTAAAATTTGCGTGATTCACCAACGACTCGGTGATCGACTTGATCACTTTATCAGGAAAAAACACGCATTATTGTCACAGATATTGCAACCAGCAAACACAAACCACTTGTATAACATTTATATAACGTCGGCCCAACGTCCTCGACGTTGGACCAGCATTGTACAAATGTTATACAAATGTTTGTATGCTTGCCGGGAAATTCACAGAATTACAATCTCTCGATGTTTTCATGTGAGCTCTGATTGTCGCTTGGCTTCTATCATCAGTGATCATAGAGCGAAAAGCCCTAGACATAATATGACAACTACAAAAACATACCCATCATTTACGTCATTGTACAAAAAATATATTTATATTACACTACGGTAATATTGAATAACTGTGTTGCAGGAACTCATTGCTTATTTTGAAATCATATTCCTAAATGCCAATAAATTATTGCACAAAAATTGGACGTTCATTTAATATCAAGTCAATTTAGCTGCAAACCAATGAAATACTGTCAACGGTTCGATCTATGTCCCTGCTGAATATTCATACTTAGTTATTAAAATAATGCTTATTGTTTATTATAGAACATTATTTAACTATTCCGTTCCGACTTGCCGCCCGGAGAGTGTTTAAACGTAGTTAGCCTTCATGTTTAAATATTCTCTTAAATCTCAGGCCTACTGCTCAATACACACGTGCGTCACCTACCTAAACAGTAGGCTAATGTTAACCCTTAAACCGCTAAGCGCGAATATAGTCGTTTTTAGTTTGTTTTATTAGTCGGCAAAATCAATGACTTTCGTAATGAATTTGGTCTTTAAGCATCAAGATTTGAGTAATTTTCACCCACTTGAAGTTGTGGGTCGCGGTAGCGAGACACAACTTCAAGTGAGTGAAAATTTAAATGATATAATCTAGCGCCTTAAGGGTTAAGACATCAAACTTTAAAATTCTAAGTACATTTAGAGCTTAAAACATTATTAACATTTGTATTTAATCACATCGTGACGATCAAGTTTAAAACCACAAGTGCGAAAACGCCTGGTTGACGCTGCGTTAAAACGTAGCCATGTGTTTTTCAGCCATGGACACTGCTGTTGACTGAATGTTGCAAAATCCCAACAAGAGGCCGTTGAACTAATGTAGGGTCAATGTTGGCCCACCGTCTGCAACGCTGGCCCAACATTAACCCCACATTATTTCAACGTCTCATGTTTTCTCGGATGCATATATCAGAATCTCACTATGATAAATATAGACACTGCTTCTTGGGCGGCCATCTTGGATTTTACGTTAAAAATAGTAAACACTGCTTCTATGTCCTGGTTGTTACAGGTTCTATTTTTTCGGACCCGCCAGGCTATGTATGTCTTCCAAAGCTTGTTGGATGTCCTGCCCGAATAAACGGGAATCTGTCTCTTTGCAGGTTTTCCAGCTGCTGATGTTAAAATTCACTGCAAGAATAAACAATAATCAGCATGATAGGTCATTCTAGGGATAACAAATGAGAATGAGGTTTTGACTATTTCAATTAAAGCATGCAGACTACCAAATATTAAGCATTGAAATATTTTAACCACACCACAATAGTCAAAATAGCAAAGTGATAAAAAAAAAATGATCTAAAACTGGCACTGCTGACGTCATCGCCAGCTTAACCCCTTAACCCTTATCCTGCTAAATTAATTACTTTAAATTTTCAACCACTTGAGGTTGTGTCTCGCTACTGCGACCCAAGTGGTTGAAAATTACTCATATTTGTTTAATTTGAGATCAAACATTTGCAAATATTGATGTCGAAACAGTCATTTCATTCCAAATAACAGTGGTTTAATCGGCTGATAAAACAGATTAAAAACGACTATTGTAGTGATTAGCAGGCAGAGGGTTAATTTTAAGCGATTATTCAACCATCTGCTGATCTCTAAATATTGCTGGCTGAGAAAAAAAATGTATTTGAAACTTTAATTTTCAATAAGTCATCTTAAAGTTGCGTCTCGACACCCATGCTACAGCAACCCACAACTTCAAGTGTGTGAAAATCATTTTAATTTGAGACCAAACATTTACAAATCTTGATGTTTAAACACTCATTTCATCGGCTAACCAGACGGACTGAAAACGAGTATCGTCTTGCTCAGCGCTCAATGGTAATTCCTTACATATGTCGTCTCCAAAGAACACGTAGCAGATGCCGTAGCCGTCTTCGCAGGAGGGGCCGAATCCTCCGTTGCACCAGGTGAAGTCCACCGCTGTTAAACTCTTCTCGGTCAGCCTGGTCGGCGTCTGTGACGTGGACAGGCGGAATGGCAATCCCCAAGCCTGCAACAAAATGGCCAGATTGTTCAGTGATCCTCCAAGCCCGAGACTCTGTCCAAGGGTTGGATAAATGTCGGGCCAGTGTCGTAGACGGTGGACCACCATTGATCGGTGTCAATGGTTCATTTTCTCAGCAAACATGACATTGTGTCCCTAAGCTGCTCTGCTAAGTTGTGCATCTCTAGCGCGAGCCACAACTTCATGTGTGTGTAAATTTAAATTTGAAGCGCACCCAATAACAGTGATTTGATCTGCTAATAAAATGCATTTAAAACTATTGTAGTCGTGCTTAGCGATTAACCCATTAACCGCCACTTTAAGTTCTCTCTCGTTGACGCGATTCACACCTCCAATCAGTGAAAATTATTCAGATTTGACAAAATGGAAGTCCACGATTTTGAAATCTTGCTCAGTGATGTCACACTTCATCTTTCGACACGTTTGAAAACTGTATTTATTTGGTAAAAAAATTATAAAAAACGAATATAATCGTGACCAGCGGGTAACCCCAATACAGCGCGGTGATGTACATTAGACGTCAGAATCTGACGTCTATAGATGTCAGATTATGACAAATAAAGTCGATCCCAGCACTGAAAGAGTAGGCCTAAACATATTTATAACGACCGTAGACCCTTAACATAGGTATTCAAATGTAGCAGAAAGAACTAACTAAGACATGTATGATGGTTTCAAATTGGAAAAAACTTTCTCTATTGTTAAAAAAATATCAGCCTGTGTCCTATATAGCAGCGGTGCAGCTGATTCCCTCACCTTGTCCATGAAGATCTTTGGCACGTCCATGCCCAGCTCTCTGGAGGCGCAGTACAGAGCCAGCAGATGGCGGTCACACCCCTCGCCCATGGTGGCTCCCACGCGGTACTTGGCCTGGTACGTGATGGCCTCCTGCAGCAGCCCCCGTTTCTTGCTCTCCTCCACACCGGGGTCGTCCATGATCCTGACCCAGGCCGAGGAGGCGTCAGATTCTGGGTGGATGGTTTCAGTGCGGCCCAAGGCGAACAGCCTGCAAAGTGAAGGGCACCGTTCAGGAATATACGATATATCGTACGTTTCTGATTGGTCGAGATGGTCATCTCAACCAATCAGAAGCCTACGATATATCGTACCTTGCAACAGCCGGCCACCATAATCCCCCGCCCCGCCCGCGTGATAGAAATTTTACAGGGTGCATCCTTCCATGAAGTCTCACATTCTGTTTTACAGTAATGGTCTATCTATCTAATACAGTTTGACATGTATATTACAGATATTATAATTGAAGTCAATGATGGTCGCAAGTCGGTCATTCTTTAATTTGATCAAGTTGACATTTTTAAGGGTATATCCCTCACTGAAACCAAACATTTCGCTTTTTTAGTAATCATCTAGCTATCTGGCACAGTTTGGCCGATATTACCCATATCAAAGTCCACAATGGCCTCAGGTTGGCCATTTTGAATTTGATCGGGTTGGCATTTTTCAGGGCACATCCTACCCGAAACCGCACATTTTGTTTTATAGTAATGATCTAGCTATCTGGCAATCAGAAGCCTACGATATATCGTAACTTGTACGAGAATAGGGGCCCTGCCCAGCAAACCTGACACGTTAATCCAAGTTGACCCATCGTTATTTTAATGCTGGACCAGCTTTAACCTTTTCAGCGCGGGGGTCGCCTTTAGACGTCAGAATCCGACGTGTAAAGACGGTCCCCGTACTGAAACAATTAAAATATCTATAATGCCCACAGACCCATACCATAGGTATTCAAATCAAGCGGAAAAAGCCAACTAAGATATTTATGATGATTTCAAATAGAAAAAAATCTTTGGTTTTTACAATGATTTCAAATTGAAAAAAACTTTGGTTTTTACACAAATATTTCATCGCTTTAACCCTTTAACCGCCGGTTATATATTCGGGTTTTCATTTCTTTATTATCACATTAAGTACCACCTTTTAAACATGTTAAAGATAAAATGTGACATCAATCAGCAATATTTGAAAACAGTTGACCTCCATTTTGTCAAATCTGAATAAGTTTCACTCACTTGAGGTTGTGGATCGCGTCAGCGAGACACAACTTCAAGTGGGTGAAAATTCAGATTGAATAATTTGGCGGTTAAAGGGCTAAGGGCTAAAACAGCATTGGATCTACGTCTCGCGGTCGCTATAGGGATACTGACCGTCCTGTGGATGGCTCGTATGACTTGGCGACCTCTTTGTGGCGCCTGTAGAATGCCAGGTGCATGGCCATCTGGACAAACCCGTCTGGGCTCAGTTTGCACTTCTTCATGGGCCCCTTGCCGCGCTTGGCTGTCATCGCGTGTACATCCAAGGAAGAAATCTGTGGACAGATAAAACATGGGATTGTGCTGTTTAATTTCACGCATCTTCCCCCGCAAGGCCCGCTACTCCCGACGTCGCAGACGGTGCGACGTCGGGGGTAGCGGGCCTTGCGGGGAAAGATGATTTTACCCCTTAAGTTGTTTAATCACGTCTATAGCCGTTTTGTTCATTTGTCTATCAAACAAGACAATTTGAAAAAAATAAACATTAATTTGCTAGACTGGCATACGTTTAGTTCAAATTCTCTATAGATGTAAGTATTTTTACGGGCATCAAGTTGTGGATCGCGGTAGTAGGCCTGCAGTGATACAGAATTACCCACAGAGCGTGTCAAAGGGACAACGCCTCAATCTGTATAAATTAAATATAGACAATAATTGAAAGGTACCATAGACATGGCAATTGGAAGATTATCGTACTTTTGTTATTTCGTATTATGAAGGAGATTAGCAGAAGAGAAGGTTTCGCTTTGACATTGCATAAAGGCACAATAGGAAATGAAAAATGGAACAGCAAAAGTCACGACAATGTAAGTCAAAACGTTTAGTAAACTGCATATCAATATGGTAGTTTTTGAAGAAATCCCCTCATTAAATGTGGTTGGATTTGGCTGGTGTTGAGCATACAGGGTTCAAATGTTGAGTATACAGGAGGCGAGCTTATGGTCAGTGTGGATGTTTGTACATTTTTGCAGCTGGGCAGAGGCCTGGTGGTTGGCAGAGTGTTGGGTCAACGCGGAACGCCTAGATCGGCACCTCGCCTGTATTGGGCCACTGACCTTTGTCTTTAACGGGCTGTGTTTAGTGCTTCGAAACATGAGAGCATGTGATTAGATTTGTGTACTCTGACGGCCAATGCTATTCCACTACAGGTTTCAAGGGTAAGCCTCGAAACCTGGCGTGCTTCTGATCGGCCGACAGTCTGTGGTGAGAAGGTGTGCAGTGAGGAATTGGATAATCACTTAGATGTCTTCAGTCCTCGGAGGTACAAGAATTAGTTGGTGTAGCTGCTAGAATGAATGAACAAAACATATGGAGAGTCTTATCTCGCTTATTGCCCAAATATCATACTATGATACTATCACCCGGTCACACCGTCATCCCTGGACATCTGGTATTAGCCATAGAATTTATGGAAGGGACAGAAGGGCACTTGCCCTCCTACGATGTCATTTATATTGAACAGTGAAATTATCTCATGCAAAAACACACGAAATTGTGCTTATATTTGTCGAACGTAATGATATAAACATTAATAGCATGAAAATTTCCACTGTTCAGTAGTATTCTCACAATATATCTTAGATACTCCCTGTATGTACTCTTTAAGGAAAAAATGACTAGATTTAATTACAAAAGAGACTATTTTAAATTTTGTCAAGTTAAAAAAATCCAAAAATCCGAGAAAAACTCGGAAGTGGTTGGGTGGGTCGGGCCTCAAGTTTTTCTCGGATTATTGGATTATTTTTAACTTGACAAGACCCCTAAAATAACATATAAAATAATTATAGTCTCAAAACGTACAGTTTCCTGAAATGCCTTGTATGCTGTGTCAATGGTTTCTTCCCAACCTTCAAGCTTCCAATTGATTCTGGCGAGAAGAAACATAATATGGGTTTAGTTTCAGAGTAGGAGAGCGAGATTTGGCCTATGATCTATCGTCTGCGACGACACCACAAAGTCTAACTAGATTGTGTTGAATGGATGAGAATTATCAAGCTTCCAAGTAAATTGAAGTAGCTACCTGCTGCTAAACAATATGTATAATTGTATGTATCAAACAAAGAAATACTACAGCGACCAATGAAAAAGTGGACATTTAATTTCCTTCTTCTGGTGGGCTGTTTTGGCATTTCTTGTTGAAATGATTTTGTTCGCAATAATGCTACATCGACACCTTGGTATTAAAGGGTCTGATCTACAACTGTACAAAGTGGCAGATGCCACCCTTTAAGCGCTGAGCAAGACTGTATAATCGGGTTTAATCCGTTTTATTAGCCGATCAAATCACTATTATTGGGAACGAAATGAGTGTCTAAACATCAAAATTTGCCTCAAATCATACAAATATGAGTAATTTTCACCCACTTGAAGTTGTGGGTTGCGGCAGCGAGACACAACTTCAAATGGGTGAAAATTTAAATGAGACCACTTGGCGGGCAAAGGGTTAAAGGGTGACATGGGGGATGTTTTCTCACCTTGTGGGCTCAGGCAGAGCCTCCTCCTTGTAATCCAAAGCGGAAATTCTCTCTTCACTCAGCATTGAATATGTTGTCATTGTTGTGAACACCTGTACCGAACACAAACAAAACAAAGTCAAATAGCGCTGTTTGATCCCCGAAAATGTTGTCTGCTGTCGTTCAATACATTTCTCTAGCCCGGAACCGAGTTTTACGAATGACCCGACACAACTTCTGCATTACTGAAGCATCCACGAAATCATTGTAATCCTTAAAAATATTTACATTATGGGTGATAATCATCGTTATTTATAAAGCATACAAGGACCGAGGCTTATAAATAGTTACACACAATACAACCGCTTATAAAGAGTATATACGCAGGACAATTTTAAGGGAGTGGTGTCCCACTTGCATATTTTAATCCACCTGGCATAGCCCAGGAGGTGGCTTGAGGTTGATTCCATTCATGACGCGAATAAACTTTAATATTTTAATGGATAGATGAATGGATGAATGGATGGATGATGAATACATGAATTAAGGAAAGAACGACCGAACGAACAGACGAACAAAACAACGAACGAATGAACGAATGAATGAATGAATGAATGAATGAATGAATGAATGAATGAATGAATGAAAAAATGAATGAATAAATGAATGAATAAATGAATGAATGAATAAATGAATAATTGAATGGATGAATGAATGAATGAATGAATGAATGAATGAATGAATGAATGAATGAATGAAAAAATGAATGAATGAATGAATGAATGAATGAATGAATGAATGAATGAATGAATGAATGAATGAATGAATGAATGAATGAATGAATGAATGAATGAGCAGGGTATCTTACCATAGCATCTTGTACTGTGTGGTCCACATGGTAACCCACCACGGCATCCGTGCCAATCAGCATGGTGCAGCCTTTGTCGTGCCACAGATTTCTCCCGTTGCCGACCAGTGCCCGCTTGTTGCAAGCCGACAGGTCCTTAAAATACAGATATTATTATGACTGACGATATTTCATCTTCCTTAGTAGTTGGGTCGGTGAACAGAAATATAGCTAAACGCTGAATGAAAGGGATATTTTATGTGGGTGCATGTACATATGTAGTCATACACTGAAATATTTTGTCGCTACATGATATCAGTATAATAAAATACCGTGCAAGCACTCCCAACCGGATGTAGTGACTTGTTTTGAAATTGTGTAATGAATATTATAACACAAATTTATATTATGTTTTTTTTAAATAAATCGTGTTATAGGATATAATCGTTTATATTATATTATTCATAGGATAACTACCAAGCCTCTATAGGCAGGGTAGACACACTCCAATAAACTAAGTGCTCAACATAATCCTTGTATTTTACAATTGTTCTGCAATCATCAATCACCAGACTACATGAAAATATAACCAGCGCCAATACACAGTGCCGCACTGCAGACCCACACAAGATGTTGACCCAATGCTGTCTCAATGCACAAGCTCTTTGAAACAAACCAAACAAAATTGTAATCGGATGAGAACTGAGGGAGAATCATTTCTTGTCAATTGTGGGTCAGACGACGGACGACAGACGCAACACGATGGCATTTAGCTCATCTAGGCCCAATAAAGGCCGGATGAGCTAATAAAGCAAAATAAAAAGACAGTAACGTTAGTTTTTTTTAATTATTGATACTAGTATATCTGTATATACGTAGTTTGTTATGAAAATGATTTTATTTCAAATTAAAATGTAAAAAAAACATGATTCCTCATGATTAAGTTGAATATTTAGTACAATGTGCGACCACTAGTTATGAAAAACGTCGTCCCCATGTCTTGAGATAGGCTATGTGGCTGGTCGCTCGGTGATCTGATGACCTGTCATGCCTTCACGGCTTATTGCAAACCGTCATAGCGGTAAATATAAAACAAACATCTTTCGGGAACATACTTATGATTTGCTGTACAGTCAGCGTGGTAATATCCTGTAAATAATTTATTTAGACGTTCAACCAACGTTTGTTCATTTTGATGTTTCAAGCATAATAATGATCTGGTAAGTAAACATCCAGGGTGCAAATAGTCGCTCAATAGATATCACAGAAAGTCATTTTGATGGTTTTTTCGTATTTTTTTTAGGAATTATGTGATTTTGTGAGACACTGCAATAAAAGACATATTTTTTTCGGTTTATTTGCACTTTTCTGCTCACTATTACTTGTAGAAATGAAGACATCATTGTAGAATTAAAAGTATTTTTTGTTTTAAATGGTACTTTTATCACCTTTTCTGGGGGCTCCCATCATTGGATTTCTCACAATTACGAAAAATGGTGCCAGCTCTCGCCTTTAATTTCATAATTGTTGCAACAAATGCTTGAGGAGGTAAGTGGAACAGGCATGCTATGGGACCTTGTGATATTTTTTTGGCAGTGGCTAGTCGTAGGCCTATGTGATTCTGTATAATGTAACTCTATGGGCAGCCTCATTTACGAAATGACGGGCTCCCATTGACTCCCATTATAACTTTGCCGTACGATTTTACACAGGTGCCATTTTTTTATTTTTTGTAAAAAAATGCAAGCAATGAAAATAGACTATGCCCACTGCCCTATGAGGAAGTTCTGGGGGCCATCTTTAGGCTGTTTGGACAGAACAATGTGGGAATCTCCGAGATACCCGGAGAAGGCTGCACTTAGTGCACTAGTTTGCCCAGGGTGAAACCTGGGTGAGGTTTTGTTTGCCTGCTCTACGCTTCCTCAATGGGTGCACCGAGGGTAAAAATGGAAGTTTCTTAGCCATGACCCCCTCGTGGATTTAAAAAAAACGCAAAGAGAGGCGGGAGATTATGGCCGATGGTTATGTGCATATATGGCCCATGTGGTATATTTGCCACTGTTACTGTATTGTGGGGCACTCATTGGGTGCCCTGATGTATCTAAAACCTAAAACTCTTAATAACGTTCATCTCAGCAGTTTTCTGCAGCTGCTTCAAAAAATTCAAGTGTTTGGGTGATGTTTTGGATTCTGTATTCCTTCCGTAAGTTGCAACATTGAGGTCATAGCACAGCATTTTTCTTGCTGAGTGAAAACTGTGGAATGTGGTCAAATGTTTCTTTTAGCATGTCGTCAGCTACGAAAAAAGAGCTCGGCGATGGGTGATAAATTAAATCAAACGAACGGTGACATCCTTTTAGTCAGAAGGCCCTTTAGTCAGAAGGCTATTTAGTCAGAAGGCCCGTTAGTCAAAAGGCCCATTAGTCAGAGAGCCCGTTAGTCAGAAGACCCCTTAGTCAGAAAATCAGTTAGGCTTTTTGTCAGAAGGCCCGTTAGTCAGATTTGTTTATTGGGCAGTGAGCAATGTTAGGGCACGCTTCATTTGATATCTGGGCGACATGTGGAGAAGGGGGCTATATTATTTTGATTAAACAGTTTGTTGCCCGGCTATTGATAAACAAATGTTGAGAGTTGTGCATAAAATAATTATTCAAGAATACCTAAAAAATGCTGATGGAGTCCAGGTGTTTTTAAAAATATTCTGTAGTTTTTATAAATGGTTCTGTTGGGTTATTTTCAGCAATGAGTGTGTTTCATTTTTTTCAGCACTATACTTTTTTTACATATATAAACTTTACTGAAATAGATGTGAAAAGTGTGTCATGAGAAAACCCTACAACATTTTTCAACTGGTGTTGCATTTGTAGCCATCTGTTTAATTTATGTCAAGCTTTGATAACTGTATCATTTTGCTCGGAATAAATAAAAAATTGCTGGTTCAAATATTCTGATAACTAGCATTATTTATCGACTCTTTTGTGTGGGAACGCTTGGTTCATATTCGAGAAAGTGAAGTTTACATAAGCACGGGAGACTTATTATGTAATGTGATTGGAGTATATATTATCATTGTGCTAATTAAGACAAGCGCACAATTTGAATCGCATTATAATCAATTAGCAGTAACTTGTTATCTCGACCATGTTTTATCAGCAAGTTTCGAAATTCAGGTACCCGCGTTTGAAGCAGTTTGTTCATCGCTTGTTCATATTTACATTGTTCCAAACTGTTCAAAGGCATGGAGTGTACATTGCTGCCTACGGTATGCAATTATTGTTGTTATTATTATTATAGTATCTTGTTCATATAGCATGTAGAAAATTGACTGTTATTTACAGGCAGCTTGGCAATAACAAATGAAAGTTCTAGACGTTGTTACTGGCACAATTAAATAAATAAGGACAAATAGTTGGTCATAAGTTTGTTCACAAATGAGATTATTTCGATGAGGTAATTATCTGACTTTCTGACTAACGGACCTTCTGACTAATCATCCTTACTTATATTCTGACTAACGAGCCTTCTGACAATCGGGCCTTCTGACTAATCATCCTTACTGGTTTTCTGACTAAAAGGCAGACAACCAAACGAGCATATCAGCTGACAATAATTTAGGACACTTTTTCAAAGCCACTGATTTTGATGATATAGCCATGAAAGTTTAAATAATGAAAATTATATTAAATATTTCAACATACTTTTTCCTTGCTTTTTTTCATGTGAAATCGTCGTAACAAAAAGGTTTGTTTTCGTAACAGCGTGCTTGATTCACAATAACTATCAGTCTGAGTCAATGGTGGGCGAATGTTGCCGACATTTGCCCTATATTGAGCCAGCGGCAAAAGCAAGCCCCATCCAAGGTCGCGAAAGGATTTGTTAAAATTACGTCATCAAGGAGGACGTACGGCCTTGTCTCAAGTGGTAACTCATTGGGGGAGGCCACCAGCAAAGACGGGACATTAACCATGTGTCGGTTCAATGCTGGTCCATTGTCAGCGATGCTGGCCCAACTTTGAACCAACACAAGGGCAATGTCACGTGTTTGCTGGGGGGTGCTCATGGCGCCAATCGCAGTGTTACAATACAGCTAGATGAGGGGTGACAGACCTCATTGTGTGTATACGGGTAAAACAAAAAATTGGGGTAATTTTGTAGCATAAAAAATGGCAGTGAGGTGACCATCACAGAGGAAGAAAACCACTTGATGGGTTTGGTGCACTGATCACAATATAGCATTAAAAAGTCACTGGCTGCGCTAGAAAAAAAATCGCTTTAAAAACGTCATTTTAAAAAAGTTAAAACATTCCACTTACTACTCCCATTATCAAATTCAAACCATTTAAAAATTGATGTTACTTTGTTTAGCTTGACATCACAGTTTTAAACGTGATATCCTTATTGAAGCATAATACTAAACAATCGTATCTCAAAACTCCTAAAAATTTAGGAAAATTTGACGGGATAAACAAAAATCCTTATTTCAACTCCGTTACCAAGCCAAAAAATACTCAATTCCGTTACCAAATGTTCGGCTCAACATAAATATAAACTGTATATTCTCTTATCGTAACATTGATCATAAATATATGCTCTATTTATATGGGGACAACGACCCATGTTTTAAAAGACTATATCAATCATTATGACTGTAAAACCCATAAAATTTGGCAATTTACTACTCCGTTCCCTTTTCATATGGGTGGAGTTAGTTCCCATAGCAACTGTTCTAGGCATGCAAGCATAAAACCAACGCGTTTTTAAACCCACAATGCTAGGAACGGAGTAGTAAAAACAAAAGAATATTTTCTAACGTTTTGGTAATACCTGTTTCGAATAACTTGTCACTCAACTATATTGATTCTTTCAAGGTGAAAAACTCGTATAAAGCCCTTCAGTGTGTCAAACTACACTTGATATAATTTTAGTTCATGAATATTCACTTGATGGGGCATGCCACAATGATGGTAACGGAGTAGAGTGCAAATGTGGGGACATGTATATTCATCAAAATTATATATATCGATATCAATTTTAGGTCGAATTTTGATCATTGATTAGTTTAAGTGAACAATGGCTAGCCAAGAAATGTACTTATTAGAATTATACTGTGTATTTGTATCTTACAGTGAAGTTTCAAATAGTGGAATTTTCTCTGGGGACATGCCATTTTCCACGTTTCCATGACATAGAGCTCTTATAAAATCACAACTATATATATTTTTTTTAAATAATCTAAACATTATTAAGTAATAATGCCTAAGCGTGAAGGTGAACCATTTATTTTTAATATTATTAATTTAATTCAAAATGCGGTCCTTTTAAGTCCTGGGAACACTAATTTTATGTAAAATCACTTTTGATTTTACCCATACACCTATACGCTTAATAGTAGGGTCATATCTGGTAATCCCGTGACCGTTGTTTCCGGAGGTTGGTTTTATGATTGATTTACCTTCTATGAAGGTTAAAGAAGAAAATTAATCCCCATGCCTTTTTCAAAAGTGTGGGCGAAATTTTTTAGAGCGAAAAATTCAAAATGGCCGCCAAAATGTAATAAAAAAGACACTTTGCATTGATTTATCACAAATATATGTGTGAATTATGGTTTCTAGGAGATTTTGGGTTGAGCAATGTATTTCTGATGTCTTTTAGAACTTTTGACCTATATTTCAACCACAAATCCAAGATGGCCGCCGTTTTCCATCTTTGAAAACAAGCTTTTCTTGCGAACTAATATAACCTAACCTTTTTTTTTCAAATCAATATGGGAGTTAATAAATTATTAGCATTTCTTGGGCAGGATATAATTCAAAATGACCGCCAATATAAAAAATGCACGAAACAAAATAAGTACGAGATAGTGCTAAAATGTTATTCTTTCAACGTAATAACATATCGGCCTTGCAGTATTCGTAGTGCTTTAATTTAGGCAAATATTTAATTGTCTTTTTAACGAATTAGTCCTCTGAATCAGTTGACTCGGCACACTCACTTTTGTAGTCATCACTACTATTACTGCCATATCTATGATCATCTGAGTTCTTTGGGTAAAGGGGGTTGGGTGTGGCGAACTCAGGTCAGCATTTCCCATTTAATAACTCCCAGGCATGGCCAACAGGGGAGGGATGTTCAACTAGATCAAAGTGTACGATCAGTACGAAATATAGTTGGTTCTTACCAAATGATGGTCCAGTGAGTCATCATCAGGTGACAGGCGAATTGTTGTTTTCTTCGAAGCCCTGGCCTGTCCACGTGACATATCCGCTCTCTCAGAATAAACATTACTGAGAACAAATTTCATAACACATTTTACATCGGAATTTAACGTCAGATTCTCACCGACTCGTTCTAATCGATGCCTTGCCTTTTCACTCTTAAATGTCGTATCCATCAACTGTTTTCACTATGTCCATAAAATGAAGACGTTTGGACACTTCCAGTAATGACATGAAGGCTTATAATAATGTTGGAAACATCTTCTGACAACATATTCCGACAGTTCACATGTGAGTGATGCCTCTTAATCAACAAATCACCTCTAAGTTGTTGCGAGACATAAGCAGCTTGAACATATACATCAGTGTCTGCACTGTCCAGTACACTGCGCCAGTGTAATTATTTGACCTCAGCTTAGCATAAATAGACAGAAGCATCGTGTCGGCTTCACAATGCTTGAACACATTGTCACTGCTTGAGACGCCGTTGGTAAGATTAGTTGATGTAGCCCCTTCACAATAAATCAATTCTCTCCTCAATCGACCAGCCCATAGTTTTAACGCTTCCTTTACAAGCTTTTGTAATCTCAGTTTATTACCAGAATTAGCCATTGCACTGTTAAATTCGGAAGGGCCTGGGAACACATCACCTGGGGCCGTATTCTTGTGACCAATTACGGAGTTCCGCATCGTAGATTTTTGGAATTTCCTCAAATATTTCCCCATCTTTGGGGGTTTTTTCCGCAAGTGCTATTCTCGTTAAATTTACGATGTGGAACTCACCTAAGTTTTAGGTAAAAGTTACGGAAAGAATTTGGGTGCCCTAAATTCTAGGAAAAAATGGCGTGTTTTGCATAAAATTTAGGATGCGGAACTCCGCAACTACAGTTTTCCGCAAATAGTTTGAGAATAGCGATTTATGGAATTCTGCATTTGAGGAGTTCCGCATTTTAAAGTTGCGGAAAAATCCTAAAGTTAGGTGATCTTCACGAGAATACGGCCCCTGGTTTGGGGTATATATTCTGGATACATGAATGTTGACTTGCCTTTCAATCATGTTCATCATCCTTTATGCTAAAGGGAAGGTCATATCTGTCATTCACAAGAATCATGAGGCAGGTATCATGGTGGCGTGAAAATACAATCATACATATTTTGTTGAGGTAGTCTGACCAAAGGTAATGAGTTCCATCCCTTTTCTTTATCTCACGATCTTTTGATGTGGGAGTAGCCAATCTCCATATCATACCCATGTCTATAATGGCAATATGATCGCGTGGTTCATCAGCAACTGTCTTAAGTTTCAACATATCCAATATTTTGTTTTTCGCCGTCCTTCGCATGGAACCATCAACTTTGTAAAGAGACAGACACTCATCGGTAACTCTATTTTCAAAAACCGACGCCAGCTGCATCATACCAGGTCCATCTATCAGATTAATTAAGGCTATCATCCCTAGCCTCTCCATATGAGCCACTTTCACTGTTGTGCCAGATGGTGTACATATTTCCTGGGTTGTGCATTTTTTCCTCATATTCTTGTGAATGGTTGCAGTTAGTGTAGTGAGTTTTTGGAAAACACGTTCTGCAAATAACTTATTCACACAATCCTTGCCATTTGAGATGTTTTTTTAAATCATTCACCAGCTCCGGTGAGGCAATAATGCCAGATTATATAGACCTTAGAGTAGGTGCATCACGAGCTATCAAATGGATCAGCATCAAATTCTGTCATACAGGAAAGTATATCATGAACTGCCTGCTCGTTCTTTTTCATTCTAGCTGGCTGGCATTCACCATGCTTTCTTTGTCGACGTTGGCACTAATTGTTTTCAACAGTCTTTGCCCTAGCGATGTTGTTAACGTTTATGGTAGTCGTAAACAATTGTTTCTTATTTTGTAATAGATTTAGCTAACCTTGTTTAAGTTTTGCATTTAGACTCATTGTCGTTTCTATCCACATATCCATTGGTTGACAAGAGTATGATAGTCCCGTCATGGAAACGTGTTCATTATTAAATTAAATTAATTGTTCTTTTGGCAAGGAATAGAGCATTGTCCAATAATCTGTAACCACCTTCCATAATCATGGTCAGGAAGATCATTATGAAGTCTGCATCAAAATCATGTGCCTTGATCCGATTCCAACTAACATCCTTAATTTAGCCTCGCTGGATATTTTAATTAAACCCATAACAACTATAATTAATTTATCTCTAGAATCTGGAACATTCCCGCTGTCATTCAAAGAGGCTCATGTCACACCTTTACTAAAGAAATCAAACCGTCTTGTTACTTCAAAAATTATAGACCAGTCTCTAATCTAAGTTTCGTTTCTAAAATTATTTAAAAGTTGTTTCAAACCGATTACAGATTACAAGCTCACATAAACTCCAACAAAATTAACAATCCTATGCAGTCTGCCTACCGAAAATTCCATTCCACTGAGACAGCCCTGTTAAGAGTTCACAATGACATCTCAGTTGCTCTTGACAAGGGCCATGTCACAGCTTTGACTTTACTTGACTTGTCTGCGCCGTTCTACTCTAACGAATAGACTAGGTGAGTGGTATGGTGTCTCTGGAATGGCTTTGGCTTGGTTTAAATCCTACCTTTGTGGCAGACATTGAAAAATTGAATTGACAAATCTTTTTCTGACTCTAGTTTGCTTGAGCATGGAGTGCCGCAGGGTTCTGTAGTTGCCCTCTGCTTTTCAGTTTGTACACCGCTCCTCTAAGCACCATTATTTCAAGTTATGGATTGAGTCATCATTTATACGCAGATGATACACAAATTTACATCTCTTTAACAGGTGACACAGCTACTGTATTACCGGGGTATCTGTTTGGATGGCTCAAACTAAAACTCAATACTAGCAAGACTGAGTTTCTTCTCATTGGCTCGAAATCGCAGAGTGAGAAGTTCATTAACCTTTTCCGTCTTGTGGTTTTGGACAATGATATGAATCTAGCAGATTCCGCAAGTAATTTGGGTGTCTTTTTCGCCAGTGGTTTGAATTTTCGTCTGCACATTTCACAGGTGTCCAGTTCCTGTTTTTATCACATTAGAGATTTGAAGAGCATTAGAAAAAGTCTACATCTGGCTTTAGCAAAACAAATTACTTCCCTCGACTCTTCTTTGGAATTTGATAAGGATGGATTGCGCTTCTGAGCTCGGCCCTCCAGGGAGTTAGGCGCTATAGAAGTTTTCATTTCATTAAGGCTGAGCTGTTATTATGTTGAAATAAATAGCATTTCAGCACTATTTCGTACTTATTTATGTTTCCATATTGGCGGCCATTTTAAACTATATCCTACCCAAAAACAAAAGATTAAGAAATTCTAATAAAGTATTAACTCCCATATTGATTTGAAAAAAAGGTTAGATTATATATGTTCGCAAGAAAAGCTAGTTTTGAAAGATGGAAAACGGCAGCCATCTTGGATTTGTAGTTGAAATAAAGGTCAGAAGTTCTAAAAGACACCAGAAATGAATTTCTCTACCCAAAATCTCCTAGAAACCATAATTCACACATATATCTGTTATAAATCAATGCAAAGTGACATTTTTATTACATGTTGGCGGCCATTTTGAATTTGTAGCTCTAAAAAATTCCGCCCACACTTTTGAAAAAGGCATGGCGGGGTAATTTTCTTCTTTAGCCTTCATAGAAGGCAAATCAATCATAAAAACAACCTCCGGAAGCAACGGTCACGGAATTACCAGATATGACCCCACTATAACCCTCTCCCTCCCCCAAAAACATGCTATAGTAGTCATCTTCTCTGCAAAGGCAGTATCTGCTCACTTGTAAAGTGAGCGGATACTGTAGGTCAACTCAGTCATCCCTATAACCTTCTTGCATGTAGCAGGCAACATGTGTTATCACGTGGCCGCTAACAGCCAATACCAGATGTTATCGGAAATGGGACACCACCGAGACGTTGGCCCAGCATTGAAACAACACTGGATCAAAGTCACATGTTTACTGGTGGGACGTTAGTATACTGGAAGGTTCAGCAATATCAGTAACCCAGATATTGTGTATGTGATTGGTCAGATAAGATCATCTCGTCCTATGAACTCCTCCGAATGTTCTTCACCACAATTGTAGCTGTGGCGTCAGAGGCATATAAACCAAGGGTTAGATTTTCAAAGTCGATATATATTATTGCAAAATATTATATCGATATCATGATAGATTTGGTCTCGTGAGTAAAACATCCGCTAGCTTTCCCCAGTTTCAAACTCTCATTGTGGTAGTTTCTCAAGATTATATTGGCCTAGTTTGAATCCAAGGTAGGCATTGTTCTCATTGTAATTAATGGGCTATCTACAGGGTATAAATCAATGGCCCAACACACAGCCCAAAATTTCGAGACCCCTTACTGTCGTAAAATTGACGACGGAAATCCTAATAACTCAGCAAATACAGCTATTTATGGTTATTCAGAAACAACGTTTGGTAGGCCTACTGTAGGCTATGGAATGACAGAAAACTGAACCTATGCGTTTTGCCTTATTTGAGAAGATGTGAATGATAGTCATTTGGGACACACATTATATGGACACAAAAAAACAGTGCCCAGAATCCGTTTTGTGAACCATATTAAAACATTATTGAAATGAGTTCCGATAATGTAAAAATTGACAATTGTAAGATTTCTAGATTTTGTCAGTAGATAATTTCATATTGTTAAGCTCATTATACTGAATCATGATGTTATCTCATACCAAGTTTTGTATTGTAGGCTACCAGACACAGGTTTCTTTTAACCGGCTGATACAGCTAGGAAGATTTAGAGAAAAAATTATGTGTATGATATAAATTATCTCACAAAAAAATAACCCTTACAACGCTGAAATATTTTTGTATAAACCATTGCGACAGAAGGATTTTTTTCAATTTGATATCATCAACAATGTCTTAGTCAGTTCTTTCCGCTTCATTTGTTTAATTCATTCAGTGCGGGACCGTATTTGAACGTCAGAATCTGACGTCTCCAGACATTCTTTAAACGTCAGAATCTGACGTCTACAGACGTCAGATTCTGACGTCCAAAGACGGCCCTCACGCTGAAACGGCTCACACTACCTTTAAGTCTTCGGTCTCTAGAGAAACGAGAAACAGGGCTGATTCTATTGCGTCGAGAGCTTCTTTATTGGTTTTCAAAAGTTCCATCCTTTCCTGAGAGATAAGATTTGAAATATATATTATATTAAGATATGTATGAAAACTATCGGGTCTATTTTATAAGAATAAGTTCACATAGGTCTATATGAAGTTGATGACAGATAATCAGATAATGCCTATTAATCAGAGCATGTGGCTGATTATTATAATTTGGATGGCACACAATTTAAATTAAGAAATTGCTGTGATGTGACAGGGGTATAATGATTTAGTACCGGCGGCGCGCCACGTACCTTGGCCCAAGTTCCTCTTTTTTGTGAAGTCAGCGCTGTGACGTGGTGCTGTGCTACCGGTAAATCTAAAAGAGGAAACAACAAATATCCACATGTGTTCGCAATTGGCGTATTGAAGAAAACGATTACTTACACACATTTGTTTGGTGTTCGTAGCATATTGTATTTTTTAAATCGAAAAAAAAGTTTTACTTCGCCGTGGCTCGTTTAATACAGAATTTTGCATTTTTCGGCGAAAAGATGTAGTGTTGGAAAAGATAGCAGATTAAATTCACCTTTCGTTGCGTTACATATTTTTTTCAGTTGTCTTAACACTTCCCCCGTTGACAGAATCCGTGATTTTCCATTGTTATTCTTTCCTCGAGTTTCCATTTTGAAATAATGACCGGCTCTGTTAATAGTAGACGTGCAATGTGATTACAACAACAAAGACTTGAGATACTTCTGACACCATAAATTTATATCATCAATGTTGCATTGTTTCTGTTACAGACCTCTGGGTGTGGTCGACTACATCATTTTCTAGCCTTAGTCCGTAAAATGTATTTGTCACAACATAACGTTGAAGGATGTGTATACCGTTTCATATATTCTGTAAATCATAATTTAACTATCAGCGCGGGGATCAACTTTGGACGTCAGAATCAGACTGCCAATGCTTCACCAAAAAGAAGGGTGGATAACAGTTACTAGTGTACTAAAGGCAGAACGTAGACGTAACGATTTCGACACCTTAACCCTTATCCTGGTGATCACGGCTATTGTCGTTTTTAATTTGTTTTATTTGTAAATCAAATCACTAATATTGGGAACAAAATGTGTGTGAAAACATCAGGATTTACAAAGAATAGATCACAAATTAAACAAATATGAGTAATTTTTACCCACTTGAAGTTGTGGATCGCGGTAGCGAGACACAACTTCAAGTGGGTGAAAAATTAAATAGACTAACTTAGCAGGAGAAGGGTTAACGTAACGGAACGACTTAGATTCTGATTACCGAGACACTGATTTGATTTTACCACGTGAACAAAATTGTACTATTCGTCATTTTTGTACTGCATATTGAATATTAGGTAAGTTATTTAAAGTATCAGATAACTGCTCTTCTCTGCAAAGCCAAAAGGCATTATCTGCTCACTCTACAAGTAAGCAGATAATGTATTTTGGCTTTGCAGAACAGTGCTGCTTATATTCACATGATCACGACGATATGGGTTGACTGGGGATATTGCACTATGCTGTCCATGTGTTCACCGGGTATTCGTGTGGATCGGAATGTGTACCTGCAACAAAAACAAAGAATATTATGACACGTCATATGTAGATCTGTGTGAGAGCATGGTTATAGATCTCTGACATATAGGCTTACAACCCGAAATATGAGGTAATATTTATAAAAAAATACAATTACAAATAACACACATTATCATTCCTGTATTTAAGTAATAACCCCGGACTGCTTCAGACGCGCTGAATCCTTGTCAAAGACAGCAATTAAGAAGAGCCCTGACGCTACAGCATCCCCCGTACTGCCTTTAGCGCAAAAAGAAGGCACATCTAAACCCCCCTAAGTGTGTAGATGTGCCTTTTAAAATAATGACCCGCAAAAATGAACACACAAAAAGGCACGTCTACGCCCCCTAATGGATATGTGTGTGCAATACGAAAACAATTTAACAAACGGTACCCGGACGGCCAGACAGGTGGATGACAATATCCCTCTTCTTAGTTCAGTCGTTCCTACTCGGTTTTATTAGCCGATTAAATCACTTCTATCTGTAACCAGTGACGAAATGTGTGTTTAAACAACCAGTTTCGCAAATGTTTGATCTCAAATTAAATAAAGGCGAGTCATTTTCATCCACTTGGGTCGCGGTAGAGTG